>JBCEWC010013999.1:0-14669 GCA_038996855.1 Solanum aculeatissimum
GAGTTTGAATGGATGAATGAGGGTTTGGGAAATATTTTAGGGGTTTAGGAGACCTTAGGGTACCAAAAAGGGGCTTAGGGAAATGTTAAATCACGAAAATACTATTAATAAAATGTAACTTTCCGAGACTAAGCAGTGTCAAATGGAAGCTACAGTGTTGTTTACATTTGAACGGATCGTCCGTCCCACCGTCCAACTTCCCTTAGCCAATTGTTCCAACGCGAATTCTCGGAGGACTTTCTGTAACACTTCACGAACCACTTGACGGACTGTCTAAGGTGTAACTGGCCGTGTAAGGTCCCGTTAGCCCATACTTAGCCTCAAAAATATCAGCCTTGGCTTGGCCAAGCTACTGCCTCACTTCATGAGTCAGTACACGAGCCGTTTGGTGCCAAACGGATCGTCCAAGGTTCCGTTGACTTAGACATGGCTTAGGGGTGGTTCCAGGCCACCCCTAACTCACTAGAAAAATTGAAAAGACCCTAGACGAGCCGTGAAAATTTTCACGGCCTGTGGCCCCTTCCTTGGCTACTTTTCTGAGCCTATCTTCAATGGCTTCCGAATTTATGACAGTCTCACTGTTTGGGTCATATCGCCCTCATCCGAATTCCAAATTGAGTGAAACCACTTGTGTTGCAAATCTAATACAAAGAGCTTTACTGTTAGATGTAGCAGCCCACATAGTTCATCCCACATCAAAAGTTATGACTGCTTGAAGTACACTACCGAAACTGTCCCTCTAGGCCACCAACTAGCCCAATTTACATTCGGCCACTTAAACTCAACTCATGGCTACCAAAACTCAATCATGGATATTAGTACACTATATAATACCAACCATAAGAAGATTTTGAAAAAATTTGGGTTGTTACATTTAGTCCTTCTAAACTCTCGTAAAACCCCTAAATTGAACCCTAATTGCCCTCATTCACCCAATCTCTTAAATCTCTCCAATCTATTCTTTCAATTTTCTCTCAACCTCTATTGAAGACAAGCTTGGAAAATTTGGGAAATTAGATTCTTCTTCATATTCTTCTTATTCTTCTTGAGTAATTAAAGGTATGTGGCATTGATTCATGGTTATTCTTTCAACCATGATGACCCAAAACCCCCTTTTCTATTTTGATGAATTTTGACTTCCGTTGAAATCGGATCTTTAAATTTATGAATGTTTTGCTTCAACTAAAGTGTGGGCTGTGTAAATATATTGATTTCAAAGTGAATTGAGCCCCTTATTAATGATTTCTATTGATTTTATGATGTTTCAAAATTCATGTCCCCTTATTTCTTCAATTCAAGCATGGGTATTAATGATTTTATTTTAAATTGATGATTTCACTATGCTTTTGATATGGATTTCTTGTATTGATGGTTTAAATGACGATATCCCACACCCATGCTACTCTTGATCATCCATGTATTGCATTCATGAGCATGAAAGATTTATTATGATGAAACTCTTGATAAGGGTTTGGCCCTCATGTTATGATATTTTATGGAAATGACTAAATGTGATCACATAAAGTCTATGTTATGGCTCCATGAGCAATTATGGGTATTTACACCATTATGATATGATATGATATGTTATGAAGATGCATGATATGATATGCTATGTAGATGAGCTAATCTTATTACATTGGTCTCAGAAAATAACTTTTGGAAACTCTTGTTGGATTTTGAGCCTAATTATGGAAAGACTTGAATTATGATTTGGTTAATACCCCAACTATGCATTATTTTGAACGAAAGGTCAAGTCTCTATTTTAAAAACTCATGTATGTATATGTATTCCCGTGGGATGAGCCTTAGTACCGAGGGATTGGAGTAGTAAGTGGACTATCCCGAAGGGTCCCACTCCTTTCCGTCAAACCATATGCCAGCATGGGTTTTCTCCATTGATGGGATTGATCTGTTATGTGTTCCCTGTGTTTAAGGGTTGATTAGGGATCTACCTGGCAAGTAGTCCAATTTCAAGTAGTAGCTCACTTGGTATCTCATATTGTCGATTAAGGTCACATCCCCGCTATGATATGTATGTAGGTTTGCACTTCATGCATCACGATATGACATGGCATATTGTTATGATATAAATCCCTTTGGCTATGTGCACTCCTTTTCGTAACATATATGACCTTGTCATCTAGCCTTGTCATAGGATCATGTGCATTTGTATGGCATACCTGCATACTTAATGCATTATATGTGCTAACATATACTCTTTGTCTATATGTTCTAATCATGTAGGGGCCGGAGATCATTTCTTTCCACCGTTGACGTTTAGCAGAGATTTGAAGTGTTGCTTGTGGTGAGCCCTATACTCCAAGGGCAATACCCAATTTCCTCTACCTTATGTCTTTATTTTATGTAGAGGCATTGTTGGACATATTGAACTTTGTTGTACATTATGCTATATGTTATTTGAAATGATATGACTACTTATGATCGGAGATGGTCCCTTATGTTATGCTTTCGTTTCCGCTTATGTTATTGTGATTGTTGGATCGAGAATGTGCTTTGGTGGAAAGTCCCTAACCCTTCTTTCCCCCATAGCTTGAGTCATACTTAACCGCCCCTTAGAATGTAATTGCTATGTGCTATGTGATTCATGCTTATCCCACTCCTGGCAACATCCTCATAGCTTGAGTCCAAAGTCTCAAAATCCCCTAGACTTATGTGTTATTTGTTATGTTTATGCGCTTCAGAATCGATGATGTGTGTGGTGATGCTATGATGGCTTGATCGAGAACTCTCGGGTTCTCCTTCTCCATGTCATATCTAGGCCTTTCGTGACAAATATGGTATCAGAGCCCTAGGTTTATAAATGATCTTCGAAGTCCAACATACCATGTCAATTAGAGTCGAGTTCATGGGTGTGATGTGCGCCATACCTATGAATGAGAGGCTATGACGACGTTTTAGGAATTTTCTCACTTTATTGTCCCTTATGTCGTGTTGTGAGTTGTTTTGAAAAGATTCCTGAAATGGGGTGTTCTTGTTAATCATTCAGAAGATGCCTCCCAAAAGAGCTCCCCTTCCCAGACAGGCTCCTAATCATGAGGAACAAGCCCCTCGTGAGCCTATGGAAGAACAAGCTCCTAATCATGAGGAACAAGCCCCTCGTGAGCCTGTGGAAGAACAAGTGACTCACGCTGAATTTTGTAATGTGGTGTCTATGTTGGCTCAAGTGGTGGATAATCAAGCTCAGCCAATAAATCCCATGAATAGTGGCACTCCAGCTTCTAGGGTGAGGGACTTCACCCGGATGAACCCTCCAGAATTCTTTGGTTTAAAGGTTGATGAGGATGACCAAGAGTTCATTGATGAGATCACAAAGGTGTTGACTGTTATGGGTATCAGTTCTGAGGAGAAGGCTGAGTTAGCTGCATATCAGTTGAATAATATGGCTCAAGTGTGGTACAATCAGTGGTTAATGGAAAGAACTGAAGATGTTGAGGTTGGATGGAAGGAGTTCAAGACTGCTTTTCTGGACAGTTTCTTCCCTCTTGAACTCTGGGAATCGAAGATGACTAAATTTATCAATCTCTGGCAAGGTAGTATGTCTGTAAGGGATTATTCCCTCTCAAGTTCACTAAGCTCTCTAAGTATGCTCCCACGTTAGTGGTGGATCCCCGTGCAAGGATGCACAAATTCATTTCTGGTGCCTCTGATTTGGTTATGAAAGAGTGTCGTACCGCCATGCTTATTCGGGACATGGATATCTCTAGGTTTATGACTTATGCTGAACAAATTGAGGGTGAAAAGCTCAAGGAGAGGAGGGTGAACGACTCTAAAAGAGCCTGGTTAGACGGCGGGTTCTCTAACTCTAAGGGTGGTGGCGGATTTGGTCGCTTCTAACAAGGCCAAGGTTCAAACATAAAGTTTGCTAACCAAAGGATGCCTCCCCCTAAGGTGCAATATGGGGGTGGCCCATGAGCTCCCCATTGTGGATATTATGGTCATTGTGGGAGAAATCATTTGGGTGAGTGTAGGGAGGTTTCAGGTGCTTTCTTAGGGTGTGGAAGCATGGATCACAAGATTTCTGACTGTCCAAAGAACACGAAGAAAGATCAAGTGGTTTCGGGTGGTCAAGGGTAGTCGAAAGCTCCAATGGGTGGTGCTTCTAGAAACAATAGGTTTTATCCTCTTCATGCCTGACAGGAGGTGGATGAGGCTCCGGACGTCGTGACTAGTATGTTAAAAGTCTTTGATTTTGATGCTTATACTTTACTTGACCCAGGTGCAAATTTATCTTTTATGACTCTTCTGTTGGTTGTTAAATTTGGTTTGAGTCCTAAAACTTTGAGGGAACCGTATTCGGTGTATACTCTCATGGGTGAGTCTATCATTGCCCAAAAAGTGTATCGGGGTTGTCCTATTTCTGTGTTGCATAAAGTTTTCCCCGCTGATCTTGTAGAGCTTGCGATGTATGACTTTGATGTTATTCTTGGGATGGATTTGTTGCATGTTTCATGTGCCTCAGTTGATTGTAGAACTAGGCAAGTTAAATTTCAAGTTCCTAATGAGCCCGTGATAGAATATAAGAGTAGTGATTCCGTGGTTAGGGGTCAATTTATTTCCTACCTCAAAGCTCGGAAAATGATTTGTAAGGGCTGTATCTATCATATTGTAAGGGTTAGAGACGTGAAGGGTGAGTCACCGACACTTGAATCAATTTCGGTGGTTAATGAATTTCCTGATGTGTTTCCCAAAGATTTGTCCGGCATCCCTCCCGATAGAGAAGTGGATTTCGGGATAGATCTCCTTTCGGATACTCAACCTATTTTTATTCCTCCTTATCATATATCCCAGGCCTAACTAAAGGAATTGAAGGATCAGTTAAAGGACTTGTTGGAGATGGGTTACATTAGGCCAAGTATTTCACCTTGGAGTGCTCCCGTATTGTTTGTGAGGAAGAAGGATGGTTCACTTCGAATGTGTATTGATTATCGACAGTTGATGTAATAACCCAAAAAATTTTGAACTTCGTAATGGTTGTTCAAGGTTAGTGTTGAACTCGTCATGGTTGAATCTTGGTAGCCATGGGATGCACTTAGGTGGCCGGATTCAAAAAAGATCGTTTGGTGAAGTTATAAGGCCGATTGGCAGTGGACTTTGAAACGACATATCTTTTGGTACGTTATGAACTATGTGGGCTAATACATATGAAATCGAAGCTCTTTGAGTTATCTTCACAACTCAACTAGTTTCACTCAATTCGGAGTTCGAATGTGAAATACGTCCCTTGAAGTGAGACTGCCCATAATTGGAAGTATGCTGGAAAAGGGTTCCGGAATAGGTACTAAGGGTGGGACCACGGACCGTTTGGTGGTCCAAGGTCTGTGGGGGTGTTCGTGGGATGTCTAGTGTGCTCCTAAGGATTGGGGGCCAAGCCATGGACCATGTGTGGTCCCACGGACCACCTCACGGTCCGTGTGACCATTCACGGACCGTGAGGGTTCTCGTGAGGTGATCCAGAGAGTTGGCCAAGGTTCAGGGCTGGACTTCGGACCAAGTGATGCTCCACGGACCAGTACAAGGTCTGTATACAACTATACAGTCTGTATGCAGCAACACGGTCCATGAGGCCCCTCGTGAAGTGGTCCAGAAAGTCCCCCGAGAGTTCAAGCTGAAGTCGAGACCAAGTGAAGTCTCACGGACAAGTTCACGATCCTGTAGATGGCCACTGTAGGCCTTCTGTGAAGCACTGCATTCAGTGATCTAGTACGTTTCATTAATGGTTAATTCGTAATTTAATTGGATCCTACTCCCTTTTTAGGCTTTCTAAGGTCTCCTAACTCCCTTAAATCTATCCCTAATCCTCTTTCATCCATTCTAACACTCTTCAATTCACTCCAAAATTCTCTCAATCCTCTTGACCTCCATTGATAAAAGCTTGAAGAAATTTGGGGAAATTCATCTTTCTTGCAATTCCATTCAATCCTCTTGATTAAACTCAAGGTATGTAGGTTTAATTCATAGATTCCCCTTCATCCATGAAGACCCAAGAACCTTTTTCTTTAAATTATGAATTTGAACTTTATTTAATTATGGGTTTTTTAAATTTTGATGTATTTCATTGGATTGAGTTGTGGGATGTAGAAATTAGGTGATTTAATGATGATTTAAGTTTGAAACTTATAAAATACATGGAAATTCTTAAAGAATCAATGTGCATGTCCCTTTAATGGTCTAATATGCATAGGTAAATTGCATTATATTTTGAATTGGGATTTTATCATGAATTATGTTGAATTACCTATTGAATTATGTTTTTAAGGTTTGAATCTCCATACCCATGCACTTGATTCCTCATTCATGGAATATGCATTGAAGAATGGTTATGATGAAACTTTTGTTAAGGTCATAGCCCTCTTGTTATGATATGATATGTTAAGGCTTGTGATCATATAGTCTTTTGTTATGGCGCTTTGAGCATTATGGGTGCTTGCACCACTATGATATGCTATGAAGGCTTGATATGATAAGCTATGTAGATGAGTTACTCCTATTTCATTGATATGGAAATGATTATGGAAAATCTTGTTGGATTTTAGCCTAAGGATGGATATGGATTTGATCATGTTTTGATTTGGCTAATGATGGATGGTTTTGAAAAGAATGTCAGCTCTCCATTTTGAAAAGCTTTCATGGATATATATGTGTATTCCCATGGGATGAGGCTTAATACTGTAGGATTGCAGTCGGGGTAGACTAGCTCCAAGGGTCTATACTCCTTTTCGTCAAACCATGTGCTAACATAGGATATCTCCCTAGATTGGGATTGACTTGTTATGTATCCCCTTGTTGAAGGGTTGACTAGGGATCTACCTAGCAAGTAGTCCGGATCCAATTAGTAGCTCGCTCGGGTCTCTTCTGGTGTCGATTGAGGTCACATCCCCGCTATGATATGATCTTAGGTTGTATATCATGCATCATGGCATGGCATATTGTTATGATACACTCCTCTCTTGGCTATGTGCATTCCTTTAGTATCACTTGTCCCCTTGTGATCTCGTTAGGTCATACTATATTGTCATATGTATTGCATGTCCGTATACTTAGTACGTATTTTGTGCTAACCCATACTTTTTATCTACATGTTCTAACCATATAGGGACCGGTGACGACTTCTATCTTCCCGTTGGACGACGAGTAACATCTTTGGAGCTATTTGCTTGTGGTAAGCCCTTTTGTTCAAGGGCAATAACTACTCTCTATCTTCCTTGTATTGTTTATTTCTTTACTTTATGTATTGAGGATGAGCCTCAAACTATGTTGAGGCCCCGCTCTATCGTATGTAGAGGCTTTGTTGAACACACTAAACTCTTGCACGTTGTATTGTGCTTTATTGGGATATTATGACTATTGGGATTTATTTATGGAAATGATGTTCCGATTATGCTTATGATTATTCTTATGGGTTTGTGGATGTTGGTTATGAGCTTATATGGAAAGTCCCCTAACCCGGTATACCCCCATAGCTTGAGCCTTACTTACCCGCCCCTTAGAAATACTTGCTATGTGCTATGTGATTCATGCTCATCCCATTCCCGGCAACATCCCCATAGCTTGAGTCCAAAGTCTAATTTCCCTTAGAATTATGTGTTATGTGTTTACTTTTTGTGCTTCCGAACTGATGATGTGAGTGATGATGCTATGATGGCTTGATCAAGGACCTTCAGGTTCTCCTTCGCAATGTTACATCTAGGCCCCATCTCCGGGTCATGACAAAGATGGTATCAGAGTCCTGGGTTTGTAAATGATCCTCGGAATCTAACATGTTACGTTGATTAGAGTCTTGTTCATGGGTGTGAAGCGCGTCATACCTATGTGTGAGAGGCTATGATGACGTTTTAGGAACTTGTCACTTCATTGTCCCTTGTGTCATGCCTTGTACTATTTATGAGATTCCCTAAACTCTTGGTGTTCTTGTGGATCTTTCAGAACAAGCCTCCCAGAAGAGCTCCCTTCCCGTCAAGCTCCAAAATTCGAGGAACAAAACCCTCTGGCACCTGTAGAAGAACAAGTGACCCACACCGAGTTCAGGAATATGGTGTCTATGTTGGCCCAAACAGTGGCTATCCAAGCCCGACCAATCAATCCCGTGAATGTTAGTACTCTGGCTTCTAGGATGAGGGATTTCACCTGGATGAACCCTCCGGAGTTCTATGGCTTGAAAGTGGATGAAGATGCTCAAGAGTTCATTGATGAACTCACTAAGGTATTGACTATAATAGGGGTGAGTTCGGAAGAGAAAGCCGAGTTGGCCGCATATCAATTGAAAGATGTGGCCCAAGTGTGGTATAACCAATGGCTAGTTGAGAGGATGGTTGATGTCAAGGTTGGGTGGGAAGAGTTCAAATGGCCTTCATTGACTGGTTCTTTCCTCTTGAGCTTAGAGAGGCCAAAATGACCTAGTTCATCAATCTTCGATAGGGTGGTATGACTGTGAGGGATTATGCTCTCAAATTTACTAAGCTTTCCAAGTATGCTCCCATGCTTGTATCCGACTTCCGTGCAAGAATGCATAAGTTAATCTCTTGTGTCTCTGATTTGGTTGTGAAAGAGTATCGCACGGCTATGCTTATTCGAGATATGGACATCTCAAGGCTCATGACCTATGCCGAACAAATTGAGGGTGAAAAGCTTAAGGAAAGTAGGGTGAGGGAAGCTAAGAGGGCCCGGCTTGATGGTGGGTTCTCCAACTCTAAGAGTGGTAGTGGGTTTGGCCAATTTCAACAAGTCCAAGGTTCAAATGTGAGGGTTCCTAATCCAAGAGTACCTCCTCCTAAGGCACAAGTTGGGGGTGGTCCCCAATTTCCTCGTTGTGGTTAATGTGGTAGTAGTCATACAGGTGAATGTAGGAGAGCTATGGGTGCTTGCTATGAGTGTGGTAGTTTGGACCATAAGATCTCTAATTGCCCAAAGAATGTGAAGAAGGATCAAGCGGTTCCCGGTGATCATAGTCAACAAAAGGCTCTAGTTGGTGGTGTTCCTAGGAACGATAGGGTTTATGCTCTTCATACCCGCCAAGAGGTGGAGGAAGCTCTAGACGTCGTGACTGGTATGTTAAAAAAGCTTTGATTTTGATGCTTATGCTTTACTTGATCCAGGTGCAAATTTATCTTTTGTGAATCCTCTGTTGGCTGTTAAATTTGGTTTGAGTCCCAAAATGCTAAGGGAACCTTATTCTTGTATACTCTCGTCGGTGAGTTTATTATTGCCAAGAAGGTGTATCGGGGTTGTCCTGTCTCTGTGTTGCATAAAGTATTCCCCGGTGACCTTGTAGAACTTGAGATGCATGATTTTGATGTTATTCTTGAGATGGATTGGTTGCATGCATTGTATGCCTCGGTTGATTGTAGGACTAGGCAAGTTAAATTTCAAGTTCCTAATGAACCTGTGTTGGAGTGAAAGGGTAGTGATTCTGTGGTTAAGGGTCGTTTATTTCCTACCTCAAAGCCTGGAAGATGATTTGTAAGGGGTGCATTTATCATATTGTACGGGTTAGAGATGTGGAGAGTGAGTCACCTAAGCTTGAATCAGTTCTGGTGGTTAATGAGTTTCTTGATGTCTTTCTCGAGGACTTACTCGGTATTTCTCTCGATAGAGAAATAGTTTTTGGCATAGATCTCCTTTCGGATACTCAACCTATTTTTATTTCTCCTTATCGTATGGCCTCGGTGGAATTGAAGAAGTTGAAAGATCAATTGAAAGACTTTATAGAAAAGGGTTATATTAGGCCGAGTATCTCACCATGGGGTGCTCCCATATTGTTTGTGAGGAAGAAGGATAGTTTGCTCCGAATGTGTATTGATTATCGGAAATTGAACAAGGTGACCCTTAAGAATAGGTACCCATTGCCTAGAATTGATGATTTGTTCGACCAACTTCAAGGAGCTACTCACTTCTCCAAAATAGATCTTTGTTTGGGTTATCACCAATTAAAGGTGAGGGAGTGTGACGTTCCCAAGATGGCCTTTCAGACTCATTATGGTCACTTTGAATTTGTGGTGATGTTGTTTGGGTTGACTAATGCTCCGGTGGTGTTTATGGATCTTATAAATCGGGTGTTCAAGTCGTTCCTTGATAATTTTATGGTAGTCTTCATTGATGAAATTTTGATTTACTCCCGTAGTTAGCAAAAGCATATGGATCACTTGATGTTGGTACTTCAAACATTGAGGGAGAAGCAATTGTATGCCAAGTTTAGCAAATATGAATTTTGGTTGGGAAAAGTTGATTTCCTTGGTCATGTGGCGTCCGGTGAAGGCATTAAGGTGGATTCTAAGAAAACCAAAGCGGTGAATTGTTGGCCTAGACCATTGACTTCTTCGGATATTCGAAGTTTCCTTAGTTTAGCCGGTTATTATAGAAGTTTTGTTGAAGGTTTTTCCTCTATAGTATCTCCATTGACTAAGCTAACTCAAAAGAAGGCTAAATTTGTATGGTCAAATGAATGTTAGAAGAGTTTCCAAACTTTGAAGGACCGACTCACATCGGCTCCGATTTTGACTTTGCCTAATGGGTTAGATAGGTTTGTGGTATATTGTGATGCATCGCGCATTGGTTTGGGTTGTGTGCTTATGCAACATGGTAAGGTCATAGCTTATGCATCTCGACAATTGAAGGTGCATGAACAAAATTATCCAACCAATGATCTTGAGTTGGCGGCGGTGGTATTTGCTTTGAAAATTTGGCGACATTATTTGTATGGGGTTCATGTGGATGTCTTCACCGATCACAAGAGTTTACAATATGTTTTCACCAAAAGAGACCTTAATTTGAGGCAAAGGAGATGGTTGGAACTTCTTAAGGACTATGATATGAGTGTTCTTTATCATCCCGACAAGTCTAATGTTGTGGTGGATGCCCTTAGTAGGCTCTCTATAGGAAGTGTTACTCATGTGGATGAAGGGAAGAAGGAGATAGTGAAAGATGTGCACCATTTGGCTAGGTTGGGTGTGAGGTTGGCCAAATCCAACAATGGTGAAGTTCTTGTTCAAGGTGGATTTGAGTCTTCCTTAGTAGTTGATGTTAAGACGAAACAAGACCTAGATCCTTCCTTAGTAGAGTTGATGAAATTGGTTGCCGATGGAAAGATTGAGGTTTTCTACCAAAGGGGAGATGGTGTGCTACGATACCAAGACCATTTGTGTGTTCCGGATGTTGATGGTTTAAAGGAGATAATCATGAAAGAGGCTCATAATTTTCAATATTCTACTCATCTGAGGTCTACCAAAATGCACCGAGATTTGAGAGAGATGTATTGGTGGCATGGTATGAAACAGGACATAGCCAAGTTTGTGTTAGAGTATCCTAATTGTCAACAAGTAAAAGTGGAACATCAAAGGCCCGGTGGTTTGACACAAGATATTGAAATTCCTACTTGGAAGTGAGAAGATGTGAACATGGACTTTATGGTTGGGTTACCTCATACTCAGAGACAATTCGATTCTATATGGTTGTGGTTGATAGGATGAATAAGTCGGCTCACTTATTACCGGTTAAGACTACCTATGTTGTCGAGGAGTATGCTAAGGTGTATATTCGAGAGTTGGTGAGATTGCATGGTATACCGAGGTCTATCATATCAGAACGTGGTACTCAATTCACTTCTCATTTTTGGAAGTCTTTTCAAAAAGGACTTGGTACTAAGATCAAGTTGAGCATCGCATTTCATCCTCAAATCGATGGGCAAGCTGAAAGGACAATCTGAACCTTGGAGGAAATGTTGAGGGCTTGTGTGTTGGAATTCAAAGGAAATTGGGATGATCATCTACCACTCATTGAATTTGCCTACAATAATAGTTTTCATACTAGCATTGGTATGGCTCCATTTGAAACCATGTATGGTAGGAGATGTAGATCTCCGGTTGGTTGGTTTAAAATAGGTGAGGCGGCCTTGTTAGGCTCGGATTTGATAGTTGAGGCCATTGAAAAGGTGAAGTTGATTAGGGAGAGGTTGAAGAAGGCCCAAAGTCGCCAAAAGTATTATTCGGATGTTAGGAAGAGGGATCTTGACTTTCATGTTGGTGATTGGGTGTATGTGAAAGTGTCCCCCATGAAAGGCATCATGTATTTTGGCAAAAAGGGCAAGTTGAGCCCCCGGTATGTTGGACATTATGAGATTGTGGAGCGGGTTGGCAATGTGGCTTATAGGTTGTATTTGCCTTTGTACATGACCTCCATTCATCCGGTATTCCATGTGTCCATGTTGAGGAAGTTGGTTGGTGATCCTAAGGCAATTACACCTTTGGAGGGTGTGACGATTGAGAAGAATTTGACCTATGAAAAGGTATCGGTTGAAATTTTTGATAGGCAAGTGAAGCGGCTTCACAACAAGGATATAGCTTCGGTCAAGGTGCTTTGGAGGAACCAAGACGTGGAGCGTGCAACGTGGGAAGCGTAGTTGGACATGATGAATCGATATCTCTATCTCTTCCAATCTATTCAAGCCTAAGGTACTAGGTTCTATCCCTTTTATGATCCTAATTCTTTGCTTCTTGAGTTTTGTGAAATTGCATGTATACATGGGCACGAAAATGATTTAAATGATGTTTTGGCATAAGTTTTGAAATACTTTTGAAATGACGCATGATCCATTATGAATTATGGTTAAAATGTCTCTTGTTTGATTGTTGTCCTCAAGTCGTAGTTTTGCTCATTCGAGGATGAATGTTCCCAAGGGGGAGATGATGTAATGACCTGAAAATTTTTTAACTTCATAATGGTTCATCAATGTTAGTGTTAAACTCGTCATGGTTGAATATTGGTAGGCATGGGCTGCACTTAGGTGGCCGGATTCAGAAAAGATCGTTTGGTGAAGTTGTAAGGTCGGTTGGGTAGTGGACTTTAAAAAGCCATATCTTTTGGTACGGGATGAACTGTGTGGGCTGCTATATATCAAATCAAATCTCTTTGGGTTATCTTCACAACTCAACTAGTTTCACTCAATTAGAAGTTCGGATATGAAAGTCACGGCCCTTGCAATGAAATTGCCCATAATTGGAAGTATGCTGGAAAAGTGTTACGGAATAGGGTCTAAGGGTAGGACCATGGACCATTTAGTAGTTCACGGTCTTTGGGGGTGCTCGTGGGTTGGTCAAGTGTGCTCCTAGGGGTTGGTGGCCAATCCATGGACCAAGTGTTGTCCCACGAACCACCTCAAGGTCCGTGTAACCCTTCACGGCCCATGAGGTGATCCAGAGAGTTGGCCAAGGTTTGGGGCTGGACTCCAGACCAAGTGATACTCCACGGACTAATGCACAGTCTGTGTACAGCTACACTGTCCGTGAGGCCCCTCGTGAAGTGTTCCAGAAAGTCCCCCGAGAGTTCAAGCCCAAGACGAGACCAAGTGGAGTCTCACGGATAGGCTCACGGTCCGTGAACCTATAGACGGCTACTGTAGGCCTTCCGTGAAGCACTATGTTCAGTGATCTAGTCCATTTCATAAATGGTTAATTCATAATTTAATTAGATACTATGCCCCTTTTAGGCTTTATAAGGTCTCCTAACTCCCCTAAATGAAACCCTTATCCCCTTTCATCCATTCTAACAGTCTTCAATTAAACTCTACTACACATCCGCTTCTCTCTCTAAAAAACTCTTAACTCTTTCTAACAGTAACTTATTAACGGTAAAACCGCCTGACTTATGGCGCGTCAGATGTTGATAGACGGTGATCAATCACTGGACATAAGCCATGGGAACATCACCAATTCAAGCAATCTTCCTCACAACATTGACACTGCACCTAGCTCTAGTAGCCATAAGTCTAGTAAAGCGGACACTGGAACAGCAAAAATGGTGGAGCTAGCAACGACTCATAGGATATCTGCAGGGGTGAAATCACCTTCGAAGGCGAGTATAATGGTTAAAGGGGTTACACATAGTCTTGATACTAAGAACCGAGAAGGAAACATGGGAACAAGGATGATTCAACACGAACAACCTCTAGAACAAACACAAGGAACAACAATGGATAACAATCTCAATCTGAGGATTCTAGAGGAGGAAAAAATGCTAACACAGCACAGGCAAGGTAAGATATCTACTTATTCGACTCTAAGTACGAGGAATGATATCGATGGGAATCAGATCATCAACCTAGAACTAGGGAATAGCTCCGCGACTAGTAAAAATGATCAAAATCTGGGGAAGGAGGTAGTTGTTAATCAAAAGCAGGTTAGTGGCAAGGAAGAAGATACCGAGAAACACCTGAATAATGTAGATGTTAAGGTAGGTAAAGGATCCAACCCATACCCTAAGATCTCTAGCAACTTTGATAAGTTTGATCCCAAAGGGCAAAGGAGTCTTCAGGGAGGAAATAAACTCAGCCAGATCCAAACCCCTGTCAATCAAAACACAAGACTAGCCCTACAGGAGGAAACTAGCAAAGAACAAAACCAGGAACCTGTACCCTATATTGTGATCCAAACACTAGCCACCAAGTTTAGACTGAATATGGCCAAACAGGGGAAGAGTATAGAGATTGAACAGCCTAAATATACTTCTAAACAAGGTCTACCAGCTGTTATTTATAAGAAGGATGATTATATGCTCAGACTGGCTGAGTCCTGTAGATACACTTTGATTGGAAAATTTAGTAGCACCATGCCTAAAGTGGAGCTTATCAGAAAGAGTTTTATACTCCAGACACAACT
>JBCEWC010014000.1:0-14669 GCA_038996855.1 Solanum aculeatissimum
AATTTGAAAATTATTTAAAGTTCAATAATAAAGAACCTTTAAAAGTTTGAAACCTTTATATATTTAAAGTTCCAAAAAAAAAATTTTGAAGTTTGAAATTTTAAACCCAAAAACGCGGGTTAAACCAAAATGGAAACCCAAAACGCGGGTTAAACTCAAATGGAAACCCAAAATGCTGGTTAAACCCAATTTTTTTTTTAAATTCCGAGTTACCGGTTCTGTCCGGCTCCGGATTATACCGAACCGGTAAGGTAATGGCCAAAAGTGCCGGTAGTCCCGATACCGGTACCGGTCCGGTCTGGCTACCGGCAGAAACCAACCATTGTTGTACCAGTTCCGGTAACTACCGGACCGGTTGTGCCGGTTCTGGTACCCCTGCCAGCCATACCGTGTAGCTGCACACGGATCATGTACTGGTCCGTGGAGCATCACTTGGTCCAGAGTCCAACCTCGAACCTTGGCAAACTTTCTGGATCAACTCACGGGACCCTTCATGGGTCGTGAAGGGTCACACGGACCGTGAAGTGGTCCGTGGGACCACACTTGGTCCATGGCTTAGCCCCCAACCCCTAGGAGCACACTGGACCAACCCACGAGCACCCCCACAGACCGTTGACAACCAAACGGTCTGTGGTCCCACCCTTAGACCCTATTTCGGAACCCTTTTTCAGCATACTTCCAATTACGGGCAGTCTCACTGCCAGGGTCGTAACTTTCACATCCGAACTCCAAATTGAGTGAAACCAGTTACGTTGTGAATATAACTGAAAGAGATTCAATTTGATATATAGTATCCTATACAGTTCATCCCGTACCAAAAGATATGGCTTTTCAAAGTCCACTGCCCAACCGGCCTTACAACTTCACCAAATGATCCTTTTAAATCTGGCCACTTAAATACAACCCATGACTACCAAAATTTAACCATGACCAATTCAACACTAACCTTTGACCAACCATTATGAAGTTCAAAAAATTTCAGATCATTACAGTATTATTAGTGGCCCGATATGAAGAGAGATGTTTTAGAGTTTGTATCCAGGTTCTTGACATGTCAGCAAGTCAAGTGTGAGCACTTGAGGCAGGTGGAGAGCTTCAGAAGATGCCCATTCCCGAGTGGAAGTGGGAACATATTGACATAGACTTTATTTTTGGCTTATTTCCTATTGTCGGGGGTTTTGACTCTTCAGATAGTGGTGAATCATTTGACCAAGTCTGCACACTTCATTTTGGTTAAAGTGAAGTATACAACGGAGAGACTGGCCCAGCTTTATATCAGTCAGATTGTGAGACTTCACGGGGTCCCAGTGTTTATCATATCAGATCGGGGCTCGTTGTTTACTTCGCACTTTTGGAGGGCCTTACATCATGGTTTGGGTACCCGTTTAGATTTGAGTACAACTTTTCACCGCAGACTGATGGCCATTCTGAGAGGACCATTCAGGTACTGGAGGATATGCTTTGAGCCTGTGTTATTGATTTTAGAGCTAGGTGGGATCAACATTTAGCCTTAGCGGAGTTTGCCTACAACAACAGTTATCATTCTAGCATTCAGATGGTTCCTTTTGAGGCCTTGTACGACTGGAGATGCAGATTGCCCATAGGTTGGTTTGATACCATAGCGGTGGTGAGTATGAGTGTTTACATGTTGAAAGATGACCTTGAGCGGGTATGGTTGATCCATGGTAGATTGGTGACAACCCAAAGTCGCCAAAAGAGCTATGTTGATAGACGGGTTCAACCTTTGAATTTTGGTTGGGGATATGGTTTGGTTGAAAGTCTTCCCTTTGAAGGGTGTCATGAGGTTCGGAAAAAAGGGCAAGTTAAGACTAAGGTTTATTCGTCCTTTTGAGATTCTTGATAGAGTGGGGGATGTGACTTATAGACTTGCTTTGTCACTGAACCTGTCTTCCGTCCATTCTATCGTTCATGTTTTGATGTTGCGGAGTTACATCATGGATGAGTCTCATGTGATTTCTAAGGATTTAGTTGAGTTGAGCCCTGATTTGATTTATAAGGAGCAACCGGTAGCCATTTTGGACAAGCAGGTGAGAAAGTTAAGAACTAAGGAGATCGCCTCAGTGAAGGTCCAATGGAGCCACAGGCCCGAGAGTGAGGCTACATGGGAGATAAAGTTTGATATACATGTCTGTTATCCTTAGTTGTTTGAGCCTTTAGGTATGTTCCTTATCTCATGTTCGAGGACGAACATTGTTTTTAGTAGTGGATTATGTAATGTCCCTGATGGTTATTTCTGATATTTGATTTCATTACCATTTTACCCTTTCCAAAAGTTAAGTCTAAAATTTGAATTTTTGAAAATCTTGTAAAAAGATAGAGTTTTGCAAAATAAAGAATTTTAAAAGGCTTAAAGTTGGAAATTTTGAGTTTTGTGTGTCGGAACTCGATTCTATCAATTTCACCAGTTCTGAAATACTGAATCTAGTCTAGTAGCACTTGCAGAACTAAATTCTGAGTTAAAATGGAGATTTTAGGTTTAAAGTTGCAATTCTAGTTCATTTTAGAGCATAAGTTTGACTTTGGTCAACATTCGAAGTTCGGGAGCTTGTATCGAAATTTTCTCAGTTCTAGTGGTTCCTGGCAGTGAAACTAACGCTAGAAATGCCTTTGTTGCAATTTTTAGAGCTTTCGAGAATATTTTGAGTTTTTAGGTCCAAAACTAGTTAAACTCACCTTTCTCAGATTCGGGGCCATGAAAGCTCTGGATTCAAATTTTGATGATTCCATTGAGTCTGAATCATCGTTTTTGATAGAGTTCTATGTTTGATTTGTGTTCACGAGGTTCCAAATGAATTCCTAAGGGTCCAATTTTGATTTTATTTGTGTTGTGTGATTGCTGGTGCAACTGAAATCTGGTGCCACCCATTTGTGCTCTGCGTTCACGGGAGTGGGACCACGTTCGTGGAGGTCTAGCTTGGTTGACCTCCGCACTAGCGGAACCCCTCTCCGCGTTCGCGGAGGACTGTCATGGGAACCTCTGCGTTCGTGGATCAAGCCCCGCATTCGCGGAGGGTTGGAGAGTCTAAGGCTCCGCGTTCGCGGATCTTTCTCCTCGTTCGTGGAGTGCACCAATGCCTGAAACAATAAACTCTTTTAAAATATGGGATTTAAACCCTTTTCACCAATTTTTGGCATTTTAAAGCTCGTTCTAAGAGAGGAATTTCAAGGTTTTGAAGGCAAATTGATTGGATAACTATTTTCTAACCTATTTCATTGATTTACATTGATTAATTGATGATTTTAACTTCTAAGTTTGAGATTTCAATGGTGTACTTTGGGGATTTTTCAGATATGGATTTCATAAATTTGAATCGTTGATTTCTCTCTCATTTTAACTCCATTTTTGAAATTATTTTCACCGTTGAGTTCCTTATTATGTGGAGAACATTTTCATATATTAATTTTTAGATTCCGGAAATATTTTTCGACATGGGATTTATGACCATGTTATCCTTTTTCTCTGAATTGAGTGATTTTAGTGTCATTAGATTTGTTATGTAATTGTGATACCATATTTGAATAAATTGTGGTGATCTGGAGTACCAAAAGAGGGGGAAAGCGAAGATTTCAACTTGATTTGGGACTTTATTTGAGGCAAGTGGGCATATAACCTTTTGTTATGTATGAATGAACCTTGTATGCTCCTACGTGTGTGAAATTGAGTATTTGGGGATAGAATTGCATTATCGTAGGCTTGATCATGATATGTTGAATGGAAGAACTATTCATATGGTGACTTATTGACTATCAATTAATTGTGTATTTGAAATCTTGTGAATCATTCGATATGGATAGCGGGATGATTCTTATATTGTGATATGATTGATATATTGATATTGTGGTGATGTTGAGACACTTGAGAATTTATTGGGTTTTAATGTTGAGATACATGATTTACATATATATATATATATGGATATGTTGCATATTTCACCTCCTTGAACATAATTAATTGTCATTATTATTTGTTTCTTGGTGATCCACTATTGATGAAAAATCGAAGGAAAATGGTTCCGGCTAGAAAAAGAAAGAAAGAAGATGAAAGATCGATGGGAAATGGTTCCGACTCGGTGACATGAGTCGATGACATTGCCGGTCATGATCACGGACACACAATCCATGTGTGGCCCACATGGGTTTTAATTGAGGCAGACAACCATATTTGATTAGTGAATGTGTATTCTAGGACAAAAATGCATCACGACTGTTTGACATTGCATTGCATGGTATACATCTCACGACATTCACTTCATCTCATACTATATTTGGTTGATGTTGTTGTGTGTTGTATACTTATCTTATCCTTGATTGTGAGTAAGTGCTGGATCTATTTGTGTACTTATGTATCGAGATATCATGTCAGATGATGAGTATATCTATATTACTGTGATCTCTATATTCTATTGTGCTAGGACTTTTCTGAGTGCAGGTTTGTAATTCGGCGGATTGTGGTTGGGATTTAAGAAGTTACTTGTATTCTTCATTGCTTTACTTTATGCTAGTCCATTTCGTTGAGTACCTTGTTGTTTGGTGCTCACCCCTTACTACATTTTTGTAGGTTGCGAGTCCGGTCCATCTTGCTAGATTTCTCTCTTTTGGATTCGAGCTTCCGTATTTCTTTGAGGTAGTTACTTATCTCTTTAGCAGACCTTTGAGGATTCCATCCTATGGTTTGCTCTGTTTGAGGACTAGACATTTATGACTTGTATTTCTTTTGAGTATTCTACATTTAGAGGCTTGTACATGTGACACCAGTTCTTGAGATAGTTGTCTTGTGCTTTATTTCGCTTATTTATATTATTGGATTGTTATCTTCCGCTTTTGTTATTGTTGATAAGTTGTTGGTTTTTGGGTTGACTCACTTTTATGGGATAGGTGAGTGCTATCAAACCTGAATTTCGGACCGTGACAAAAATAGTTTATTAGGGGTAATATTATAAAATTAAACAACTGAAACAAACACACCAATCGACAGTTAGCTTTAAGAAAAGATAATTTATTAGGTGTAATATTGTAAATTTATAAGTGAAGCAGCTAAAGAAATCATAGAAATGACACAGTAAAATCAAGCTGCTAAAGCATATACGCTAATTAGCAGTTGTCTGCTTAAGCAAGCAGCTAAAATAGACATGTCGACCATGAGCCGCCTACTTCTAAATGCTTTTATATAGCAGTAATTAGGAAGATAAACTTTTTTTGTTTTTTTATATTATAGTTTTTTAAAAGCGTTTCCTTTTTTTACATAAATATAATTATTGAAAGATATTAAAAATAATTATTTAATTTAATTTGTGTAGATTAAAAAGAAATATCTAATTTATCATTTTGTGTTTTTTCTTAGCATAATTCTAATATTTGCATGATTTAAAAATGATTTATCAGGAGTAATATTGTAAAATCATAGATTAAGTAGTAGTTCAAGTAATAATAATAAAAACAATATAAAATCAAGCAGTTGAAGCAGACACGTCAATCGACAACTGTCTACTTAGGGAGTACCTAATTTATCATTTTGTGTTTGTGTCATCATAATTCTAATATTTACTTGATTTAAAATAATTGATTAGGGTAATATAGTAAAATCATAGCTAAAACAACTGAAAAATGATTTATCAGGGGTAATATTGTAAAATCATAGTTGAAGTAGCTCAAGAAATAATTAATGGAAATAAAATAAAATCAGACAACTCGCTGCATGTCGTCTAACAACTGTCTGCTTCTTCACACTTTTATATAATACAAATTAGAGTAATATATTAAAATCATAATTAAAACAATTATATCGTAAAATCATAATTGAAGTAGATGAAAAAATAATTAATAAGAATAAAATAAAATCAAGCGGCTAATAGACACATCGTCCAATAGCTGCATGTTTCTTCACACTTCTATATAATATAATAGGAATTTTTAAAATTCTTTGACCTCTCTTTTTGTCGATTTAAGGATAACTTTAAAAGATTTTCACTCAAAATTGAATTTTTATCTCTTGCATCTTCACTCACCGAAAATTGAGTGAAGGCATGTAACTCAAAATTTAATCTTGATTAGATAATGAGACTATTAAAATGACCACTAAATCCTTAAATTTCAGGTCTTTTTTAGGAGTTACTTCAATCAAAACTTTTCTGCTCAGATTATAGAAAATATCTTAATAAAAACACATTTAAAAACAACTTTGTATATAAAATTAGATGAATGATGTATTTTGTAATTTAAAGAAATTTAGTTTTCCTCTCCACTTCTTGAATGGAGAGAAATTGACAACCAAGAAGGAAAAAAGAGTTTGATAGGAGGAAGAAGAGAGAAGAAAAGAAATAAGGAAAAAAATGTTTCATATGAAAAATAAAAGAGTAAGAGAAGAGAGACGAAAAGAAACTTGTCCAAAGTTAAAATTGAATCAAAGAGAGTAAAAATATAAAAATTCTTTTCCAAAAGTAACATATCAAATAAGGAATGTGCATAATTGGGAGAATCTGAAAATTAGATAATAAATTTCTTCCTAAAAAAGTATAAAAATAAAAAAAAGGTCCAAATATAAAAATTGTTGTGTTTTGTAATTAAAACCATCCTTCGTAAATAAAACACAATAAATTTATGTATTGTAAATTTGAAGTCTTAAAGAAAATGTGATATTTCTTAATAATATTTTTTATTTCTTTTTTAGTTGTTATAATTTTCTTAAAATTCAAATAAGATGAATTTTAATTAATATTTGAAAATATATTTTTATCATAAAGAAAAATCACACTTTATAATATTTTTTGTATAATTTTTAAATATATAATTTTTTCTGTCAAAATATTAAATTAATCTAATTTAATTTAATTTGAAAGTAAGTGAGTGTTTGACTTTTAAGCACTTTTTAATTTGGGAAAAATTACATATATCTATATATATATATATATACAAAAAAGTAAAAAGTTTACAAAAAAAGTAATTCATGTTTTATTTATATAAAAAATAACTCAAAATCAACGAAACAATATATAACTGTACCATATAGTTTGTCAAAAATTATAAAAAGTATATACTACTATACAATGTATATTATTTATACATGAACTATACATTATGATACATAATGATTATACATGCCTATACAACGAGGATTATTTCTTTTGTAATTATTTTACATAAAATAACTCTTGATATAATTTGTCCTTTTAATTTTTAGAAATATTTGACAAATTAAGTTTAGCCTTAAAAAATACAAAGAGAAAAAAAATCTGACTATTAACTTTTAAACAATTTTAAAAAAACCTATCCAAACGCTGTTCATATTATTTCTGCTTGACGGGTACCAAGAACTTCATTTTCACTTAATTCTGGGTCTGGGCGCTTACCAAACAACGGCAAAAGTAAAATTCACTTCTCAGAAGGCGCACAATTTGTCGCAGATTCTAATTCTGCTGTGCTTCATCTACCCCTTTTCATGATTGTTGCCCTTGTGTTTTGGCTGGCTATCCCTTCTCTGTAAAGGTGGAGTTAAATTTCTGGTTTGTCTCTTCATTCTAGTAGTTTGATTTTAGTGAAAGTTCATTTCTTGGACATGTAAATACAGAATTTGGTTTTCTGCTTGCGGCGATTTTCGTTTTATTAGTGACTCAATTTAATGTACTTTTAAGTTATATAAGCTAACGTGATTTTTTATTTGTATCACGAATGTAGAGTTCCTATCAACTCTACATAAGAGCTTCAATGCCTAAAGTCTACCGTCTCTTTTTTCAGTTTGGTGATCATAATGTTGGGTTTTTTTAGTGTTGCCCTCGTTTTAGTCTGATTGAATGATGCTATGACATCTGATAAGTTGGCATGATACACTTATCTGTCTCAATTGGCTTACTGCAAGAATTTGTCTTTTCTTTTAAGCTTAAGTTCTGCTTCTGTTCTTGCAGGGTGCCATCAAGGACACACTATATTGAATACCTATACTCCTTGTGTGGCATTCAAGAGTCTAGTAAACTTTATTTATCTATCTTCATAAAGTAGGAAATTTCATTGTATTGGGATATCAATTTTTCTTGTAATATTTCTCATGAAACATGGGACGACTGGCACCACTCTTTCTTTTTCTTCTGTCTCTTGCTTTTTCCTTTGCAACATATAATCTGCTTACCATGATTATACGGTATAGAACAGTTGGCTTTGGGAAATCAAAGGCTGGTGGCTTGGTGTCCCTGAACACTCAACTAATTCCTGATCCCGTTATTCATATGCCTGATAATCTGAGAAAACCTAAATATAAAAAGTTGTTATTCCATATTGCACTAACCGCAACTGATACTCCTTATAGTAAGTGGCAATGCCGCATCATGTACTACTGGTATATGAAAAAGAAGGATTTACCAGGTTCAGAGATGGGAAAATTCACTCGAATCCTTCATTCAGGAAGCCCTGACAATCTAATGGATGAAATTCCGACATTTGTGGTTGATCCTCTTCCAGAAGGTTTGGATCTGGTGAGAAAGATGCGTTAAGGACTGTTTTTCCGTCTCTGCTTTTTTCTTTTTCTTTTTGCATAGAACAAACCATGTTTGCTTTACATGTCTTTTGTCTAACTTGTAGCAGATGAGTTGTTGCAACTGCATCATTATTTGATGAACATCATTTAAGTTAAGGATGTGCAAAGCTTATTTGATTGAATTATGTATTAAATCATCTGTATCATGGTTGAGTTGCACCACTGTCCAACTTAGTTTACGCAATGGGGAGCTCTTTAAGGAAAACCTGAAAAATCATTTATATGTTTAATATTATCGTTCCAGGGAAAAACAACGCCTCCAACTTCAGCTTTCTATTTGTTCATATCATTTCTTTGTCTGTAGCCATGGTTCATGTCATTCCTGGTGCTTTTAACTATTATATGTATAGTGTTTAGTCTACAATCTCTAGTCACTTTTCTGCTTGTTTCTTCCCTGACTCTGTTCCTCCAGTCAGGTTTTGGCATATTACTGGAGAGTTACTGTTGTCGGATTGCTCTATATGATATTTTAGACTCACTAGTCATGGTTCATTTGCTTCTTACAGGGTTACGTTGTCCTCAATAGACCTTGGGCATTCGTCCAGTGGTTGGAGAAGGCTACCATAGAAGAGGAGTGAGTTCTCCAATGTTTATGTGAATCTGGTTGACTGCACAACAATCTTAGCCTGTTCGTTGTCCCCTTTTCTATTGTGGCAGATACATACTTATGGCAGAGCCTGATCACATTTTTGTGAACCCGCTGCCGAACTTAGCTTATGGAGATTACCCTGTTGCTTTCCCTTTTTTCTACATTAAACCTGCCGAACACGAGGAGATCATAAGGAAATTCTTTCCCAAAGAAAATGGTCCTGTAACAAATGTTGATCCCATTGGCAATTCCCCGGTTATCATTAAGAAGGTAGATTTTACTTGCATGGATTCAACTTTTGTGATATATGAAGCAAGACACTTTATTTAGGTATTCATGTCTAAGGGTGTTTTAATGTGTTTATGCGCTTGATGCTAATTTCTTGTGATTTATTTTTCTATTTAGATAACTTGGTTTTCCTAGTTATGGGTGATTTAACCAATATGATACATGATGAAGTCCCGTGGTGTATGCTATTTCCAAGGATATTGTGTTAATTGATAAACCCAATGAAGGTATCAACCAAAGCTTGAATTTTGGAGAAGCACTTTAGACAGTAAGAGTTTTAGGATAAGTAGAAGTAAGTATGACTGAATACATGTGCCGCAAGTTTAGTTAACACTAGAAGAGCAAAGTTGATGTGAGATTAGACGGTGGGGGTGTCAATGAGACGATTTAGTCGGTTATTTTTTAAAAATTATACCATCCCAACTTTTCGGGTATTTTATAATGTATAACAAAAATTAAATTTTTTAAAACCATCCCAGTCATATCGGTTTCTCTTTAGTATCGGTACGGTTCGGTTAATTTTTATTTTTTAAAGCATCACTTCAAAATACACTATTATTGAAATATTTTTTCGCAAATATGTTTTTGAAGAAACACTTTAATTCACCAAAAAGTCAAGAATGTAAAATCTTCTTGCCATATTATTTGATCTCAAACTTTATATAGGAATGTTTGCATAGATTTTGTCATGGAGTATCTATTATAGTATCTTTTAATTTGAAATCTACTTAATTAAAGGCTAATTAAAGGGCAAAGACCCAAAATCGTCCAATCACTAAAGGCCTAGGACTCAGGTTATGTTTATATTTGCAAAATTTAAAAAATATTTCTATATTAAATTTAACATGTTAATGTATAAAATATATTTGCATAAGTGTAAAGTTATTCGGTTTGGTTCGGGAATTTTTCAATTTTTTTATAAACTAAAAAGACCATCGCAATTATTCGGGACGGTTATAGACTTAAATAAAAGTCCATGGTTTATTAAAAGAATGATAAAAATAGGTTCGGTATGAATAGGTTCGGTCGTTTTTTCATATTCTTTTGACACCCCTGCTAGATGGGATTGTGATGCCAAAATGAAAATAATTTAGATATCTAGGATTGTTGTTTCAAGAGAATGGAATGAGAGATGTGCACTTAAAGCGCGCTTAAGACTTGAAGTGAGGCTCAAAACGTGTTGAATAAAATCTGACAATGTTGAAATTCCTTTAAACTACCCAAGGGCCTGAGAATAGACCCCTGGCAGAGCCCAACTTCCCACATACTTCTTCTCTTTCTCCCGTTATTGGGAGCATAAATGCTGGATAGATGCCAAAATACATCCATGTTCTTAAATCTTACCAATGAATTCACAAGTAATCAAATAGGCTCCCATATTACTGAACACACCTGTCCATGATCTCCCATCCCAAAGAATAATTATGCCTCTCCTAGTCCCACTAGCTTCAAGTTGGCATAAATTGGTTCAATTGTTTTCCAGATGTCTTTCACAATATTCTTGATATCACCTTCTTATTTGAACTCTCGAAAACAATACATGTCAACATTCCAACTATGGATGAGGCTCTTAATCAAGCACCATTTGCTTGCTTGATTAGCCCCCTCACATTCCAGAATACTTATCTTGACTGTCAGTTATCTTTGTTGGCTATATCATATTCCGCAACTCCTTGTACCCATTACTATGAAAATATTGTCGGTATCTGGACTGTTCAATTCTTAAAAGCTATTGATTTTTTGGTGCTGCAATCTTCATAGCTGCTGAGAGACATGGATCTATATTCAGTATACCGTCAAAGGATTTCTCCCCAAAAAAGTGAAGAATTCCCCTCGCTTTCTCTTTTCTCCGCTTGTGCGTGACACTCCTTGCTCACAGAGCGGCATACCAAAAAAAAGAAAAGCCTTATGGCGACTACCTTTACTTAAGCAATTCTGCTTCGTCTTCTTCTTTCTTAGTTGTAGTTCCTATATTGTTTTTTTTTCCTGGGATTCTTAGTGCCCTCTGTCTTTAGAACGGTCCGTTGACGAGGTAAGAGAGGACTAGTTGTCCCTTATGTTCCTCTTGTTAAGAGCGAGGATCTTTCCCTTGAATTGGGAAATTTTAATATGCCTCAAGATGAAGAGAGTGCAACTAACCCTGAAACTTCTGATCTTGATCTGACGATTGCAATCAGGATAGGGAAAAAAGAGCCTGTACCTAACTCCCTTTGAACTACTATACATCCTATCTAAAATTGTCATCCTCCTGCAAGGCCTTTCTATCCACTTGTAATTCGGATTCCATACTGAGGATACATCTTGAACCCTTTGAATTCAATCACCCGGCTCTATGCCAGGTCTTTGAAAGCTTGTGCGGGGACAGAGAAGGGCATTAGTAAAAGGCCTAAGCGGTTGGCTTGTTTTAGGCTGTCAATCTTCATAAATAACTGCAAGGTTTTCTTTTTACATCCCTTAGAGTCTACCCAGCTCCTACAAATTTTGATGAATCCAAATTGGAACATCAAAGGCTGGATCTTTGTCATCTTTCTTGGTTCCGCAGGTTAAGTGGAACACATTCTTTTCTTTGATGTCCCTACATGAGGTAGACCTAAAATCATATAGAAGGAAGTTGTTGCAAAAGACCTACAATTTCTTGGAACCAACTTAACCTTTGCTACGGATATGCCACAATGAAAGAAAAAGATCTACATGTGTGATATCTATTAGCTGGCAATAGGTTTTAGTTTTAGTACTTTAATTTTTAACCTATTGCTATTAGGAGTATTTGACCTTATCAAAGATTAATATGCCAGTAAATATGTAGAGAACTTTTTATGTTATCATCACTATTACTACTAATATACTTAACTTGTTTTCCATTTTTTTTTAATTTGGTATGAAATAAGTGAACTTACATGGAGAAATATGATAGGTGAGGATTCATATAGCCTACTTCTACTTGTTCGGGACCGAGACACTAATTGTTGTTAATAATATGCATATGTATCTTTTGAACTTTAATCATATCAGTTTTATTTTCATTAATATTCAGAATAAGCCCTCTTCAATTTCATTGACGTGTCCCTATCATTCTCTCATTTTCTCAATTTTCCATGTCAGCATATTTCTGTCCCATGTCTGTTTGTAAA
The DNA here is from genome assembly GCA_038996855.1 of Solanum aculeatissimum. NCBI lineage: Eukaryota > Viridiplantae > Streptophyta > Magnoliopsida > Solanales > Solanaceae > Solanum > Solanum aculeatissimum. Next base: position 12,554 of record JBCEWC010014000.1, read on the forward strand.
CCACTATATTGTTATTAGATACTGGTCTCTCAACTGTGATCAATTTTTACAACTACATCAATTCTTGGATCAGCACTTTGTGCTTATTCTGCACTTGTTCTTTTTTCAATCCTGTTTGACTTGTGATTTCAAGGAACATTTTTTTGGGTTTATACAGGATTTGTTGGAGCGAGTAGCAACTACATGGATGAATGTTTCTCTAAGAATGAAACATGACGAAGAAACGGATAAAACTTTTGGATGGGTCTTAGAAATGTGAGATAACTGCTAATAAGCCGAAAGACGTTGGTTTTGTCATAACTGTGTTTTTAACTTTCCTATTTTCTGAATTAAGGTATGCTTATGCTGTAGCTTCTGCTTTGCATGGTGTGCAGCATATCCTTCGGAAAGACTTTATGCTACAGGTTTTGATCTTAATTACTAAACAGTCTAGTCTTTCTATCATTGCAGCTTTGTGATTATTCCTTTAATACTTTTCATAAGTTAGTAAATTCTTCAATTTTAAACATTTTAGCCACCCTGGGATTTGGAAACTGGAAAAAAGTTCATCATCCATTACACTTATGGGTGTGACTACAACATGAAGGTAGAGTTGTTGTTTTTGTACTTAAGTTTCAATCTTTGTATTATGCTCTTAATGTGAAATGCTTGTAATCTTATGCCCTAGTTTATTGTTCAGGGTGAGCTAACTTATGGAAAAATTGGAGTGTGGCGATTTAATAAGAGGTCCTATGTCCGAGGACCTCCTCCTAAAAATCTATCCCTGCCTCCACCTAACGTCCCCGAAAGTGTGGTATGTTTATACAGTTCTCTGAAGAAATCTGTTGCACTCTTCAATTAAAGTATCATTTTCAACATGGTTAGTGTGGTTTGTTGGTACAATTCTTTGAAGAAATAAGTTGCTTCTTCATAGTCTGGTATTAGATTCAGCAAGTTTATCTATTTGTTTGATATTATTCAGTTTGATTTAATATGTGCGGATTCTCACAAATTAAATCATCTTCTATTCATTTTTCTACTCACTATGTAGTTGAATAATTATTTAGAAAAGAGAAAGAAATAAGCTAAGCCATGCTTGAAACTGCTAACTCATCTTCAGATCGCTTATTGTATTTTTTTATTACATAAGATTTGTAACTGGTAAAGTTGTTGCCATGTGACCAGGAGGTCATGGGTTCAAGCCTTGGAAACAACCTTTGCCAGAATTGCAAGATAAAGTTGCGTACAATAGACCCTGTGTGGTCGGGCCCTTCCCCAGACACTGCGCATAGCGGGAGTTTTAGTGCACCGGGCTTGCCCTTTTTTTTAGTTTAAAGCAACAACAACAAATCTAGTATGATCCCACAAGTGGGATTTTTGGGTGGGTGATGTGTATGCAACCTTACCCCTACCTTGTGAAGATAGAGAGGCTGTTTCCAAAAGATCCTCGGCTCAAGTAAATATTGTTGTCTTAAAACATTCTAATTATTAGTTAGATGACAGAATCGTTTGGCTTTGTTAGATGACAGAACAATTTGGCTTGATTCTTAGCCAGTATTCACTAAGTAATAATGTATATGTTCTTAAAGGCACAATATTCATTCCAAGAGAATCAATGGGCTCTTAAAGATATAACTGAATAATAAGGACGACTAACCGGTCTATCTGTAGATTCGCCTGTTTACTCCCTGCTTCAAGACCTTCACGTTTGGGAGGACAAAATCTTGCAGCCTTTCCATCAGGATTCTATTAAATACTATGTTAAGCTAGAGTAGAGTCATCCAGATGGAAGAGATTCCTTCTGGCACGAGTTCTAACAAACTTCATTTGATTTTGTGTAGGAATCAGAATATGTAAGCTGCTTCTCTCTTGCACAAAATAATATTTATCCTCTATTTGTCTTCTTGCTAAGATCAAGTGTAGTATCTATGTTTATCTTATCCAAACATAGAGTAAATTTATCCAGATTGATTCTAGCCATACTATTCATTCCAAGCAATCCCAAAACAAAGGAAACCATGGGTAGTATCTTGTCATATATTTATAAAAAATATAGTAGGTGTGAGAAATATAGGAGAAAATATTATTGAATTGTTGTCTACATTATTACATTGAGACCCTATTTATAGATACCATA
>JBCEWC010014001.1:0-14669 GCA_038996855.1 Solanum aculeatissimum
AAAATTAAATAATTCAAATAAAAAATAAAATAATTATAATTATAATATTTAATAATTTATAATATATGTTACACATATAATATTTTTTACATGATAGAAGAAAAAAAAATTAAATTAAATTAAAAAAAGCAAAATATAAAAAATAAAAATCAAAGTAAAATAAAGGGAGATAAGGACATAAGGTATTGCGGCTGTCTGTCAGGTGGCAGTGGGTAAGGCGCACCCTTGCCGTTTCGGTATTTAAAAAAAAAGAGATTCCTTATTGGAATTTTTCAAAAAAATTGTTTCCGTTTTGCCTCTGGACTCGTATATGTGGGCTGGAGTATATAGGTTGATAAGGGAGGTGGGCTGGAGCTGATAGGTGTGTGTTAGAGTCTATATGAGAGTGTAGGTGTATACACGTAAAAGATATGCTGAGAAGAGATTGGGCCGGGTTGGAGGGCAATAGTTGGGCAGAATTGAGGGATTTTGGGGTAAGGAATTGATCAAAAAATGAGGTTGAAAATGTATTCAAGGAGTTGAGATTTTAAATTGAGAAAATAGTCACTTGAATTGTAAATGTAGCCATTTAAAATGTAATCAATTTGACTAAATTGATTAATTGACCACGAGACGAAATCAACACAAATTAATCAAGGAGCTTTTAATATCAACAACTTAAAATAATTAATCTAACTATGAAATGATTAATTCTAAAAGTACTTAAACTAAAAATGACAAAAAATCTTATTGAGAACTTTGAATGAGACATAAAATTTAAATACGTAACATTTGAAACTAAAATGCATAATATAGTGTATATAAACATAATTAGGAATAAAAAGATTTAAACCCCCAAAAATCATTAAAAATTTTTTTTGCATTTTTGAAAGCTAATTATTTCATATTATTTAAAAATTAAAAGCTCAATAACTAATTCGTATTGTGGAGGGTAAAAATTGGATGTCAACAATTGTCCCTTTCTTTGGGCATGATCGATGAAAGAGATTGTGGACAAAGAAACTTGACAAATCTAATTTTTTAGCCGACCACATCTTTATCTGAAAGGCTTTCGGTACAGACTTTGAGAAATTATGGCCGGACCCTGGTTTTGTATTTCTTACATATTTCAGGTTACATGAGAATTCAAGTCACTTGTAGTTCAAAACACTTGATTTTACGCACGATTTTGGAAAACTTCAATAGCTATCCCAACATCGAATTATGGAGGAATTGAGATACTTGAGAAAGTGATTTAAAAATAAAGATTAGAATACACCCAAGTTTTCAACTTTGAGCCCGCCTACATATCCTTGGACTTAGGAATCAGGTTGTTTGTAGTTCGACTCCTTTGGTTGAAAAGGAAATCTCTTATTTTGAGATAGCCTTTGGTTCGGGAGGAGTGACAAACAAATCGAATCATGAAAAAGAGGCTTACAACCTTTTAACCATAAATGTGGTGCACTTCACACCTATAATTAAGAACTTACACGGACATAATTTCCAAAGTTCTCGGTACGTCATCACTCGGATTGGAGAGGTTGCTCCCAGTGAGGGTTGAAATCACCCGGATGCGAAACTAAAAAGTTAACGAAATCAGAAAAATTCCCACATATCTTCTGACAAGGGTGTGATTGATTATGGTGGGAGTCACTTCTCAGCTCGCGTCCGAAGAGTTTGACGCCCCTCTTCAGATTATGTCCCAGTTTGCTGCTAAGAATAAGTTCCACATTGTGTTGCGTCCTATTTGATGACGTCCACACTTGTGGTTTAGTTTGAGAATTCATTCTTTCAGATGCTCTCGATAGGAATGAGATGAAAAATTATTTGTAGAAATCATAAATTAGAAATGAGGATGATGTTTTTTATCATGCTCAATACATATTTTTCTCTTCGACATGAGAGATAATGAATCGGTATAATTCACTACGATGATGGCCTTCTCGGCAATGAATGATGACCTTTGGGATGAATGTGATGGCCTTCTCGGTAATGAACGATGAAATGGACCTCTCGACAACTTGAAATAGAATAACCCTCTTGGTGACTTGAAATAAAATAGCCTTCTTAGCGGCTTGACGATGCAATGACCCCCTCAGTGACTTAAAATAAAATGACCTTCTCGGCAAATAAATGGTGAAATGGCCCTCTCGGCAAACTGAAAATGCAATTGCCTTCTTGGCGACTTGAAATAAAATGGCTTTCTTGGCAAATAAATGATGAAATAATTCGCTCCATGATGCATGATAAAATTATTCGCTCCACGATGCATGATAAAATAATTCTCTCTATAGCTTGAAAATAAAATGGTCTTCCTATAGCTTAATGAAATGATTCGCTTCACGATGCATGACAAAATGATTCGCTCCGAAATGCATGATAAAATGATTCTCTCTATAGATTGAAAATAAAATGGCATTTTTGGCTTTATGAAATGATTCTTTATATAGCTTGAAAATAGAATGGCCTTCTCGGCTTGATGAAATGATTCGCTCTGCGATGCATGATAAAATGATTCACTTCGCGATGCATGATTCTCTCCATAGCTTGAAAATAAAATGGTCTTCTCGGCAAATGAATGATGCAATGGCCCTCTTGTCAATTTAAGATGCAATGGACTTCTTGGCGACTTGAAAATAGCATGTGATGGCTTGTTGATAATTCAAGTGAGATGATTATTTATCTCAGTTATTCTCTCTGCGAAATAAGACCTACAAAAGTTTTCCCTGCATCCATAGAAATTTTGTTAGTTTCAAAAATGAATTGATCTGCGTTGATTCTTTGGTTTTCTGCTCCTCGTCATGTCCTTTGGTGACCCTCTTTGACATCCCACTTCTTGGTAGATACAAAATGAGAAATAAATTTTGACTAAATATTTTAACTCAAACAAAAGTTTTTAGGAAAAAATACTTTTAGAAAAGAAAGATTTTGAGAAAAGATCACTGTCAAATGTCATGTCATATAAAGCCTAGATGAACGCATTCAGCTTCTGACATGGCCTTCTGAACTTCTGATCAACAGTGATCTTTAAAATAACTTTCAGATTTCTGACGCCACGTGATGAAATTTTTGGGGTCATCCTAAAAAATTTATGTCCCAGTTAAACATTGTAATAAATCACCAACTGGTTAGAAGAACCCTGAAATTTTTTTAGCTTTCCCCAAAACTCTGTCTCAGTTGGGATTTCTGAATTGTCTTAAATTTTGACTTGTCAGAGATGAACCTTAAGAATTTTTTAGTTCCTTTCAAAAAAAATTCCCAGTTTCCTTTATGGGAGTTTGATCGAGCTGTTGTGGCGCCTATGTATCCCGTTGAGACAAGAACCAGGTCAAACATAGTTTCCCTTTTGGGAGGTAAAGAAAAAAATAAAAAAAATAAAAAAGAGAATGACTAAAACCGACAAGGCCGCCTACGTATCTCATTCTTGAAAATTCAGGTCAAACGTAGTTTAACACAATGGGGAATTAACTTCATGACAAATACAATTTATCTCTTGATGACATCGGAGTTGATTTGTTTTGGCCACTCTTGACCATCCATCTCTGACAAAATCAATGCACCACCTGACAGAACTTTACGAACCATATATGGCCCTTGCCAATTCGTTGCAAACTTTTCTTTGTACTCATCTTGATGAGGAAAAATGTGTTTGAGAGCCAATTGACCAACCTTGAACCTTCTAGGTCTTACTCTTTTGTTGAAAGCACAAATCATCCTCTGTTGATATAACTGACCATGGCAAATGGCAGTCATCCTCTTTTCATCGATCAAGGCTAAATGCTCAATTTGGTTATGAACCCAGTCTGCATCACTTAACTTAGCTTCTTGAATGACTCTCAGTGATGGTATTTTAACTTTGGCAGGTATCACTGCTTCCGTTTCGTATACCAGCAAGTTCGGAGTTGCTCCAATTGAGGTTCTGACAGTAGTACGGTAACCTAATAACGCATAGGGTAACATTTCATGCCATTCTCGGTGTTAGTCAATCATCTTTCTTAAGATATTCTTGATATTCTTGTTAGCAGCTTCTACAACTTCGTTCATTTAAGGATGGTATGTTGTTGAGTTTCGGTGAGTAATCTTGAATTGCTCACATATCTCTTTCATCAAGTTACTATCGAGATTCACCCAGTTATCTGTAATGATGGAATTTGGTATCTTAAACCGACATATCAAGTTGTTTTGTATGAAATCAGCTACCACCTTCTTTGTCACGAACTTGTAGGAGACCGCTTCCACCCACTTGGTGAAGTAATCAATAGCAACCAGAATAAATCTGTGACCATTAGAGGCAGATAGCTCAATAGGACCGATAACATTCATGCCCCAAGCTACGAACGACCAGGGAGAACTTATGGCTTTGAGCTCATGAGGAGGTACTCGAATCAAATCACCATGTATCTGACACTGATGAAATTTTTGCACAAACTTACAACAATCGAGCTCCATAGTCATCTAGAAATAACCAGCTCACAGGATCTTTTTTGCTAAGGTGAGCCCGTTCATATGAGTACCGCAGACCCCAACATGTACTTGTTCAATAATTTTTGTGGCTTCTACGACGTCAACACATCTAAAGAGATTCAAATTTGGAGTCCTCCTATAAAGGATTTCCCCACTTGGAAAGAAGTTATTAGCCTTTTGACGTATAACCTTATTTTGATTGGAAGTAGCATTCTTAGGATACGTTTCAGTCTCCAAATACTTTTTTATGTCAAAATACCAAGGTTTTCCATCGGATTCTGCTTCAACATGCAAATAATGGGCAGGTTGCTCTTTTAGATCTATTTCTAACAGATTAATATACATCTTGTCTGGGTGTTATATCATTGAAGAAATAGTAGCAAGGGCATCAGAAAACACATTTTGTAACCTTGGGGTATGCTAGAACTCGATTTTTCAGAACCACTAGTTGCACTTAAGGCACGATCTTTGGATTCTTCACAACCCATTCTCCTTGAACTTGATGAATCAGCGAATCTGAGTCCCCGATAATCATTAACTCTTGAACATTCATGTCTATAGCCATCCTCAGACCCAAAATGCAAGCTTCATATTTAGCCATGTTGTTAGTACAATGGAATCGAAGTTTTGCAGCCATAGGATAATGTTGACCAGATTTTGATATCAAGACCACTCCAATAGCGCTACCTTGGCAATTTACAGCTCCATCAAAGAACATTCGCCAACTGGGGTATGCCTTAAAGATATCTTCTTCCGGAAATGATACATCTTCATTTGGAAAGTAAATTTTGAGCGGCTCATAGTCATCATCAATTGGGTTCTCTGCAAGATGATCAACCAAAGCCTGACCTTTGATCTCTTTCTGAGTCACCTACTCGATATCAAACTCACTCAACAGCATCTGTCATTCGGCTAATCTTCTTGTTGGCATCGCCTTCTAAAAAATATACCTTAATGGATCTATCTTTGAAATTAGGTATGTAGTGTACGAAGACAGGTAATGCCTAAATTTCTGGGCCACCCAAGTCAGAGTGCAACACGTCTTCTCCAAATAAGTATACTGAGCCTCGTACTGAGTGAACTTCTTCCTCAGATAGTAGATTGCTCTCTCTTTCTTCCCAATCTCATCATGTTGGCCTAACACGTATCCGAATGCATTATTTGAGACAGACAAATACAACAGCAACAGACTTCCTTCACATGGAGGGACCAACACCAGTGGATTAGACAAATAACTCTTGATGGTATCAAAAGCACTTTGTCACTCTTCTGTCCATTCTGTCAATGCTTCTTTCTTCAACAACTTAAAGATAGGCTCACAAATATCCATGAATTGGGCTATGAACCGACTGATGTAGTTCAACCTTCCCAAGAAGCTTATGACTTCATTCTTTGACTTTGGAGGAGGCAACTCTTGAATTTCTTTGATCTTAGACGGATCGAGCTCATACCTCTTCTACTGACTATGAATCCCAGTTATTTACCAACAGACACCTCAAAATCACACTTGGCTAGATTCAGTTTCAAGCTATATTAACACAAATGGTTAAAGAACTTTCTCAAATGAGTCAAATGATCCGAACTCTCGCGGGACTTAATAATGACATCATCCACGTACACTTCAATCTCTTTGTGAATCATATCATGAAACAGAGTTGTCATAGCCCTCATATAGGTAGCTCCAATATTCTAAAGACAGAATGGCATTACCCGGTAGGGGTACACACCCCAGGGTGTGTTAAAAGCTATCTTATCTATATCCTCTTCATTCATTAAAACCTGGTGATAACCAGCGAAGCAATCCACGAACGACTGCATTTCATGCTTGGCACAATTATCAATAAGAATGTGAATGTTTGGTAATGGAAAATCATCCTTGGGGTTGGCTTTGTTGAGATCTCTGTAGTCAACACAGATTCTAATCTTTCCATCTTTCTTGGGCACCAAAACAATGTTGGCCAACCAGGTGGGATATTGAGTCACTTTCACTACCTTGGATTGGATTTGCTTTGTAACCTTTTTTTTTAATCTTCAGACTCAAATTTGGCTTGAATTTCTGAGTCTTTTGCTTTACTGGGCTAAATTCTGGATTGATAGACAATTTGTGAGAGACGATATCTATATTCAAGCTTAGCATGTCATCATAGGACCAGGAAAATACATCCATGTACTCCTTGAGTAAATTGCTAAGTTCTTCCTTCTGAGCACCCTTCAAATAAATACTGATTCTGGTTTCTTTGACGCATTTTTCATCTCCTAGATTTAATGTTTTTGTTTCCTCTAGGTTAGGCTTGTCACGGTTCTCAAATTGTCTCAACTCTTTGGCAAGATGTTCGGGCACCATGGTCCTTTGATCATAATCCTCAAGCTCGTTATCATTTGCCTCATTTTGTTCGTTCAACTTTTGACATGACATGACATTGGCAGGTTTAAAATTATTTTTACTAAAATTACAAACAAACATAGTTAGATGGAAAATCAAAACGACAAAAATGGACAGTAAATAAAAATAAAGAGAGGGTTCCATTCAATCTTGAAAGAAGAGTGCAAACTTAACCATGACCACGGGTCAATCAGCCTTTTAAAAACATTATGAAGAAATTTTGAAACATAAATAGACAAAAGCAAAAATAGGAATAAAGGTAGGTCCCAGGGCTCTTTCGAACTAGCACCTATTTTAAAAATAGACGACTACCAAGATGAGCGAGGAATCAAAAGTGGAGTTGATGACCAATTCAACCCTTGTTCATTCGGCTCCGCTTTTTGAATTCCTGATGGATCAGCTGCATCATCAATAACAGCATCAATCTCCTCGAATAGATTCCCAATTCCTTCTCTTAGACCATCACCATCGTTGCAGTCTCGTACTGGAAAAGATTGGTACAGATGAGGTATTGGTTTGGCTAGTGCTTGATCAACTTTCTAGCTTGTTGTCTCCCAATCATCATCTTCTGAAGCAACATACCCTAATCTAAACCTTGACTGCTTTGTCGGTAATGGGATAGGTTCAGTGATACCTTGCAGACACCTTTCCAGTCCAAAACCTGGCTCGAATCCATTCCTGAGCATGAACGTAGCAATCATCTTGTAAACAACAGGCATAGAAGGTCTGGTTGACAAATCATCACCGGTGGCATTCACTAACTCCACAGTGTAGAAATGAGACCCCCTAGAAACATTATCGACAATTGGTGCATACACGTTCGAATGGATCCCTTTATCGTAGATGACCACTTCAAGGTCATTCCATACAAACTTCATTATCTGGTGAAGAGTGGAAGGTACAACCCCAACAATGTGAATTCAAGGCCTTCCCAATAGCATGTTGTAGCTAGTGTCTATATCCATCACTTGAAATTCATCAACAAACTCAGTGGGATCCATATGAATTCCTAAATTCACTGTTCCTAACGTATCTCTCCGACCACCATCAAAAGCTCTGGCATTAACCTAACTTTGGTAGATTTTCCTAACATCAAACTTTAACTGGTTGAGAGTAGAAAGTGGGCATACATTTAAACCAGACTCATTATCAATCAGAACCCGATTCAGAATCATATCATAACACTTGATTGTGACGTGGAGTGCTTTGTTGTGCATCAAAACTTTGAATGGTAGTTCATCATCACCGAAGTTAATTTGGTGCCCTCAGGTGACCCAGATTATCATAGCTGCCAAGTTATCTCTGTTTGTCCCTACATGCATGTAAGTATCCTCTAGTGCTCTCATCAATGCCTGTCTATGTTGCTGTGAACTCATCAACAATGCTCACACAGAAATTTGGGTTGGTACCTTTCCCAAATGTTTCACAATATAATACTTCTTTGGTTGCATTCTCCTCCAGAACTCCTCTGCTTCTGCTTTATTTACTGGCCTCTTACGCTGATCATTCTTGCTTGATTCTTGAACTCTCTAGAATACAACATTTGTCTGCCTTGACCATGCTCTGCGTACCGACCGTCTTGATCATAAATTTCATTCTGGGGACTTCTCTTGGAATAAGACCAACAACTTTTGGTGGCATCAAAATCATAACCTTCGACTTTTCAGTGACACAGAGGGATGCTACACCTTTTTCCTGACTTTCAAGGTCATCAGGGACTATCATTTTAACCGTGCTCCAATCTTTTTCTCTCTCGATCGTGCTGATAGTATTTCCTCCATGATTAGGCAGAGGATTACTATTGACGTTAGGAGCGACAGTCTAAAAAACAACTATATCACGGTCAATCATATCTTGGATCTTGTGCTTCAAATTTAGACAGTCTTCAGTATCATGTTCGACACTATTAAAATGAAAAGCACATGTCTAGTTAACCCTAAAAAATCTAGAACTTGCGTCTAGTGTTTTTGGAGGAACAGGACAGATTAAACTTGCAACTAATAACCTCTCAAAATAACATTGTTCGGCTCTCATCAAGTGGAGTGAACATCCGGGGGGTTTCTTTTCGGAGCTTGGACGGGAAGGGTTATAGTTGTTTTGTGGAGATGGGGGTATTTGGCGCTAATTCGGGATATTTCAACGAGGAGGTACAGGGGTTTGAAATCTTGGATATGATGGGGCCTGATAATATGGCTGTGGAGCTTGGTAGTTTGGGGTGGGGTGATTGGTAGGAGGAATTTGGTAAATTGGTTTGATGTTTGAACAACTCAGCGATGGGTTTTAGAAATTTGGGTGGACATTTGAGTATTGGAGAGAGTGATAGTGGGGAAGAGGGATTTGGTAATTTTGGAGTGGAGATCGGTATCCTGGTTAGGCGTAATATACTGGGGATGAGTTTGAAAGGGGTTGGAAGTTGTTTGGGGAAGGTGCAGGTTTTCTGGAGCTATTATTTGGGGGTCTCCTACGGTCTTGTGAACCAGAAATAGACGAGACATCCTCTCTTTTCTTCTTCAAAAAACCTAACGGTCCAACTGAACTTGACATACGGGTAATATTTCTCGTTCTCAATCCATCATCAATAGCTTCGCCGATCTTGACTATCTCGGCGAATTTTACACCAATAAGCAATATCAACCTCTCATAGAATTCTATCTCTTTGGAGCGCACAAAAACTTCAACGACCTCTTTGTCAGACTTGGGAGGCCGAACTCTGCCTGTCTCTTTTCTCCATTTGTAGGCAAACTCACAATAACTTTCTGTTGACTTCTGATTAATCATTTCTAAAGAATAATGGTCTGGGACAACTTCGACTTTATAGGCGAACCTCTCCATGAAATCCTTTGCCATGGAATTCCATCCTGCCCACTGATTTACGTCTTAGGAGGTAAACCATTTGAAGGCTTTCCCCCCTAAACTGCATCTAAAAAGTTACATCAACAATGCTTTATTTCTGTCGACGCCTATGAGCTGATCACAGTAAGCTCTCAGATGGGCTAGGGGGTTTCTCATTCCCTCATAAATATCAAACTTTGGAACCTTGAACCCTTATAGAAGGTCCAAGTTAGGATGAATACACAAACCTTCATAGCTTAAGCCTGCGACGTCCGATGCATACTGATATTGTCTTATGGTTTTTGTGATTTCTTCCTTGATGCTTAACGTGGCCAATTCTTTTGTGGCCTTCCATTCCTTCTCCTTCTCCTCATAATGGTTTATTTCATAGTAGGTAGTATATGAAATCTAGGGTTTCTTGAGGACTGGAATGTGGACAGGGATTTTGGTAGATAAGGTTTGGGTCATAGGCGGGTTTTAAGCATATTGGTCAAGATTCTAATTTTTGAGAGGGACTATCTGGGGGTTGGTGATATTGGGATTTTGAAGGGGAATAAAAGTTTGGACATTTGAATTTTGGGGAGGAGGTGGTACTTGGGGTAGGGGATTAGGATGATATGCGTTGAGGGTGGTCAAATCAATGGAAGAGGTATTTTAGATAGGGGTAAAGGGGGGATTGGTCGATATTGGGATGGGTTGGTTCTGAGGAGGGAAATGGAGTGGAGGCCTCCCGTCGTCTGGACCGGGAAGATTGGCAGTAATAGCCAAGTTTGTCAAATCTTGAGTCCTTTTCATCTTGACCCCCATCTCGACTATCTGTTGCATCAACTGTGCAATCAATTTATTCTGCTGCCCCGCAACAAGATCCATTATAGTGACTTTGGTCAGACCAACGTCTTCGCTACTTCCAGCCATTATCTTTTCTCTTTGTGGACGATTTCGATCAGGGAAGGAACTTTTGTGGGCTTTTGATCTGGTAAAATAAGGGTGTTCGGCCAATATTTTTCAACCAAAAATCAATTCTAGTTACCGGAGGAAAGAAAATTACTGAAAAGGCACATATGTTAGTTTCCTGGAATTGACAGATAACATAAAATAGCACACAGAGATCAGATAAACACACAATTATTATATCATTTTGAGGTAACTAGCCCACGGGTATAGGAGATATGGAAAATAGACAGTAATTTGTCTATATGATTTTGGATGTAGTGTATCAGGAAAGTTTACTTGCGTTGAGTCAAAGTCTTCTTACAACTGTCGTTGGAAGTGAATAAAGAAGGGAAAAAAGCTTTTGATAGATAGGGGTCAGGCCTGAAAAGGCTGCCTACGTATCTCTTAAAGGAGAAATCAGGCCTTATGTATTTCGATTAATACAATGGGATAGTTTTAATTCAATAGTACTTCATTACATAGGAATTAAAAAGTACAGAAAAAAGATAATGCAATAAACGTAAATTGTCTCTTCTGAGACTTCTTCTTCTGAACTTTTGATCTTTTTTGGAGCCTAAGTCACTTTGCTGGTGGATTGTCAGTTTTTGTTTCCATTGTCTTCGTCAGTTCATTTTCTTAGATCTGGGAAAGAATAATTTCCAACCTGAGGGTGCCTTTGTTTCAGCATAGCTATCTCTCTCTAAGTGGCCTCGAGCTCCGCATCTACTTCAGCAGTTCAAGCTAGCACAGCTCCGAGAGTTTCTTCCAAAGTGAATGACTAATTTTGGACTATCTCGTTCACCCTGTTTAGCCTTTCTTTCCTGTTCTTAGCGAATTTTATTTCATCGTCGACTTCAGCCATCTTAGCCAGCACGGCTTCGGTGGCTAAATTCACTTCCTTAGTTTTTTCTTCTGTTTCCTAAATTTCTTGAGTGGCCTGAGGCAACCTCTTCTTCAGCGCCTCTTTGGTTCTCTCTGTGTTCTGATTTCTTTCCATCTTGACTGCAAATGCAATAATTCCTTTTAGAGGAGGATAAGAGTTTAGAAGTTGATTGAGGGATTCAGACTTTGTTGGAGAAACTTGAGACTCGAAGAGTATTTGGTCGGACCTTTTGACAGTAGATAATATGTGTGCCTAAAAGCTCTTAAAAAATTTGCAAAGGGGTGGGCTAGATTTTCTCCAAATAAAATAACGTAAACACGTAAAAAGTTATATCAAATAGCATAAAAACAATTATTGTGCGTCCTAAGAAATATGTGACCCTTTTGTGCCAAGGGTTGACCTATCGAATTGAAGGATGTGTATTAATTTAAAAGCAAGCCATTATTCCCAAAGTACTTTTATTAACAAAATAAAGTTCTTACAAAATATCATAAATGATACACTTGGAAAGCTAAACAAAAGAAAGTACAAAATAAAAGCAATCCCACGCAGGTGACAATAAAACTTCACACTGCCTCAGATTTGATTAGCCTTTGTCATCCTAGCCGTGTCGACCTCTTGCCACATGAAGTACATGTTATCCCACAAGTGATCCTTTGCCAACTGAGCCCTTTCTTCATGACTAGCTCCTTCCACAATCTGAATTTGTTGCTCTATACGATCATCCAACCCAAGTATGCACTGTCTTGCTTTTCCTAGTTCTCGCTTGAGCTATTCTATGACCCTTGCATCCTCTAAGTGTCGGCGTTGGTGGGACAACTCATTCTCTTCATACGTTTCTTGGAGTTGGTGGAGTAGCACTTGATTTTCATCTTCAACATCTTTGATACAGTAAGACACATTTGGACTAGGCTTGATAGTTCCGGCAAGATTCTTCTTCAACCATTCTTTATATGTCTCGCTACATTCTGGAATGAACCTGTTAGGAACCTTATGACCCGCCACCCTCCGAGTCTTCCATCCTCGAATCGTCATTTTGGAAAAGGATACTTGACCATTTTTGTGATCCATTGCAAATTTCCTCATGTCTCTTGTTTGAAGGGTGACTTGTTTGCAACCCAACTGCCTAAGAACTCGACCGGGAGCATAAGGTCTCGTTCATCTAAGTCTAGCTAATACCATGTAAGGGAGAGCGGGACTTTGAATCACAGTATCTCTCACAACGACATCATCAACGGCCCACTGTAAATCTTAATCTCTCAGTCTACTTAATCTTGACATAGAAAATTGTTGTCCATTTCCTTCTTTAAAATTATTCAGATATAACCACCAATCGTGAGCGGAGAATTGATCCCTTCGGAGTTTGTTATCCCGTTCAGTAGGATTGTGGACCTTGAGTGGGTGCTTCATCATCCACCATTAGAGAATTAAATTGCAACCTTGAATGAACCGCTTCCCACTTTGACATTTATCGAGGGCCCTATATATGTCAGCGACAATCATAGGGCCCAAGGTATAATATTTAACTGACGTTCCGAATTTAACCTCGTAGAAGATAGAGTGAGTAACCATTATCACGCTTGGATGGATAGCATGTTTTAGGTTTTGTGGAAAAACTAAAGACCCAAGCAAGCACACGCAAAAGCAAAAACTTATTTTTCCTTCCAAGCTTGTTCGAAAATGAATTTTTCTTTGAACCTCTCACAACCAGTGATACGTCCGAACCGATAGTACAACTTTCGAAGTGGGATGTTTGGTCTTGTTAGCCTACCTATCCAATAAGCGTTGGCTAATGAAAATGCTTTCTTGATCTCGTTTGGTCCCCACACCTTAGCAATTAAAATGTCATCATTTGGCTTGGATTTTCTTTTATTGCACATACCCACACTCTCGTAGCTCGCAATCACTTCTTTGATGAGCGGAGTCAATTCTACCTCCCTAAACCGGAATACCATGCATTCACTATCCCAGAACTTAAGCATAGCTCCTATAAGATCCGGCCAGGCTTCCATTTCCATTAAAGATGGGAGATAGCCTATGTGTCTTTGGACTTCCCTTTTATCTTGTCCAGACATTCTTAACCACCACACTTTGAGGTAGGAGTCGGGTTCAGTCATCATCCTAGTTGTCAAGGGTTCGTAGACTTGAGCCATCCTACAAGATAGAAAAAATAAATTAGACTCCCCCCCCCCTCGAGTAATAATGGGTTGTTTAAATTAAATTACACATTCTTCAATTAAACACGTAAATATGATCATCTTATTGGTCATTGGGCCAAATAGACTCAAGATAGGCCACTAATGGGCCCAATACCCCTTAGGTATTAGGTCGACCCAGGCAAATGATCCTAAAATGGGTTTGGGTTTCGCTCTAACCTAGGTGCCTAAGAGTGGATTTTGAATTGACTGGGGACCCAGGCGGACAACCCGAGTTGGAAATCGTGACAACCATTGGACGCGTTATGAACCAATAAATTGTCATTTTTTCTGGAAAAGGGCCAAATATTTGAAAATTTAATTGCGGGTTCGCAAAACCATCTTTTCAAATATAAACAAAAAATAAAGAAAGTGTTATGAATGTGAAAATGCCATCTTATAATTACATTAAACAAATGAAGCCCAGATACAGCAAAATTAAATTTACTAATTATTACAAATTTGAATAGTTAGTCAAACTTAATCTATGGTTAGAACCTAATTAATTCTCCAGTAGAGTTGTCATTTCTGTTAATTGAGAAAAAATGGACTTTGTTTCGAAAATCAATTTAAAACCATTTTTCAAATTTTAGAGTCGCCACTTAATTTTTAAAAAGAAATTAGGAAAACTTATATAATTTTTAAAATCTAACAGAAAGTTTTAAAAACAAATTCAAAGATGGCCCATTTACATAAATAATATATTATTAAACCTAAATTACGAGTTTTAGCATAATTTTAACTTTTACCAAATATAATTATACTTTTGTTACCAAAAATAACAAAAAGAAAGAGAAGGAGACAGAGAAAGGAAAAGAGGAGAAAAAGAGAAAAAAGAGGAAGAAGAAAAACGTATAAAAAGAAAAAGAATTTTAATTCTTTTTTTATTCTTTTTAGAAGTTTCCTTCTCTCATTCTTTCATATATTTATCATCAATGAAATTAAAAGTTTATTTTATATTCATATATCTATTATTAATGAAATAAAAAATTATAAATTG
>JBCEWC010014002.1:0-14668 GCA_038996855.1 Solanum aculeatissimum
TCTTGTGTGTCAACAGTGTGACCTGTTGACTACTATTTTATATTTTTTTAGTAAAACTGTTGACTACTATTTTTATTTTATTTTTGTAAAACTGTTGACTACTGTTTTTTTTTTTTTTTGATAAACCTGTTGACTACTATTTTTTTTTTTTTGGTAAAATTGTTGACTACTATTTTTTTTTTAAGTAAAAGTGTTGACTACTATTTATTTTTTTTAGTAAAACTTTTGACTACTATTTTTTTTTTATAAAACGGTTGACTACTATTTTATTTTTTTTAGTAAAACTGTTAACTACTATTTTATTTTTTTTAGTAAAACTGTTGACTACTATTTTTTTTTGGTAAAACTGTTGACTACTATTTATTTTTTTAGTAAAATTGTTGACTACTATTTTATTTTTCTTAGTAAAATTGTTGACTACTATTTTCTTTTTTTAGTAAAACTGTTGACGATTATTTTATTTTTTATTTTAAAATGGTTGACTACTATTTTATATTTTTAGTAAAATTGTTGACTACTATTTTATTTATTTTAGTAAAACTGTTGACTACTATTTTATTTTTTTGGTAAAACTGTTGACTACTATTTTATTTTTTTTAGTAAAACTGTTGACTACTATTTTATTTTTTTTATAAAACTGTTGACTACTATTTTATTTTTTTAGTAAAACTGTTGACTACTATTTTATTTTTTTGGTAAAACTGTTAACTACTATTTTATTTTATTTTTGAAAAACTGTTGACTACTATTTTATTTTATTTTGGTAAAACTGTTGACTACTATTTTATTTTATTTTGGTAAAACTGTTGACTACTATTTTATTTTATTTTGGTAAAACTTTTGACTACTATTTTATTTTATTTTGATAAAATTGTTGACTACTATTTTATTTTATTTTGGTAAAACTGTTGACTACTATTTTATTTTATTTTGATAAAACTGTTGACTACTACTTACATTACCGTAATCCCTATTAGTAATAAAATCAAATTATAATTATGACCTGCTCATGAGTTTTTTTGACTTTTTTCCCTTTAGTTAATAGGCTATTTGTACTTTTATCTATTTTGTATTAATTCCTTTTGGTCTTTTATAACAAGTAAATTTTTTTTTTGTCGTGTGTGAATTTATACTCTCTCTACTCTATATTATAATGGGATTTTATTTATTATTTGAAATAATTGAATTATTTAAAGATCAAGGTAAATGTTTGGTTTTTTTATATTTTTCTTTAATGAAGTTTTATATTTTTTTAGTAGACTAGATTCACCACACGTGTGTTGCACGTGTACGCCTAATTTTGAGATTCATATAGTCGAAAACTTGCATCTATACTATGCTTTATAAAACTATTGAATATGTAATAGTGGTGTGACATGTATCTATGTTATGTTTTGTAAAACTAGTGAATATGTAATAGTGGTATAATGTTAGTTTTGTTTCTTGATAATTTAAACTAAATGGTTAACTGTAATGTATAAGTCAAGCACCCGAAATGTGGATTTATAAATAATACTCCATTATGCCAGATTGACTGTCGTACATGTTTCATTTCATGATTATAGAGTAGGAATTGAAGAACGTCGTATTTAAATTTTCTTATTAGTTCAATGGTGAAATTGTCGGCAAAGTTTAGTCAATTTGTAAATAACTAATTGAGCACAAATATAATTAATATTTCAGACTCTTATTTGTGCCAAGTGAAGAATTACATGTCATTTTAAGTAGTACCAAAACAACTGTACCATAGTTTTAAATAATTAATTAATTCTACCCAATAGTAGCTGCTTCTTTGGTAATTGTTTGGTGTTGATCATATCTTTTTTTCTTCCCCAAACCTATGAATATAATCGATGAAAATTTTATCAACTCAAATCAATTGCCAACTCAAAATAGTTCTCCAGTTGAATCATTTTGCATCGATCGATCCAAACATTCACTTCAGTTATGCATGATCTTCATATAGCAACTCTTGCAGTTGAAAGGTAAAATAATTGCTCCTACAAATCTTTTGCAAAGCTTAATAGGAAAACATTAATGGAACTATAGCAGAAGATGAACAGGCCAGCATGGGAACAAACTTTTCAAGATCCAAAGCATAGTAGAAAGTTGACTGGATTTGGTACTATCATTTAACTGTTCCAGCTTTCCCCTTCCCATTCTTTCCTCCAGCATATATGAAGAACACTGGCTAACACATGACCAGGCATGCCACTTTGCATGCCTGCCGCAAAGTAGACAAGTTTAACTGATCAATTGCCACAACTAACAATTATAACTATAATCTGTTAAAACTTTGTCAAAATCTGGCAGTTAAATGGAGGCTCAAAGTGAAGCCCAAGGACTCAACTTTTATCGGAGAGGAAGCACCATTTGACAAACAACTCTGATATCAAAAGTGTAGGTCTAGATTGACATCATTTATCATGATTATATAATGGTACATCTGTAAATAAACAAATGTGTGACAAATTCAAATACGTTTTTGTTCATTTCCCATGGCCAGAGAAAACATGTTGCATAGAACAAATCTGAACATTTGACTCTTTTTTTGGTCAATACTAACCATTCACATATATACGTTAGGACAAGGATATTCCTATTTTTCACAAAAGAACAAACTGATATGTTACATGTTCACACATTATTGCACTAGCAAAAACATTCAAGAACTTCATCCCTAGAATCATATTAGCATTGCTGCAAACATAAATACAGCAAATGTACCAACATCCTTACCAATTACATGGCTATGGTTTTCTCAAAAGCATCAAAATGCTACATACAAATCCAGAATCAGAAACTGTTAACCATAGCACACATACCATAACATCAAGAAGAATTCACCATGTTTCAAAACTATCAACTTCACATATTATTCTACCAATTATATACTACTAGTGCTAAATAAAATTTTGCCTGGTTCAGAAGATGCATATATTATAATATATATTAGAATATCAAATACATTATACCAACAAACCTCATCAATCAATATTTTTCCTTCATCAACCAAATCTAACAAAAGATAAAATTACACAATACATAGTATAGTTACTGGTAAGAACATAAGTCTTCTGGTTGTCAATCAACACATTAATTTAGTATCTCCAAACTTTTTTAAAAATCACAAATTATGCAAAAATTTCAAACTCTATGATACAAGTAAATAGTAAACCAACTACACTACAGAAAAAATCAGCATCGAGAGCTAATTGCACCTTCTAAAATTCATACTTAAGCTGTATAGTACACCTCGAGATACTCAAAATACACAGATTAACACACACCCATTGATTTATTTGCTTCAAAGCTCAAATTATGTAAACAGTAAACTAATTGAACAACATAAAACAGAAGAAAAAACTTACGCATAACTTTCGCCGCTTCATTAACATATGCTCCATTTTCATTCTTATGAGTAGCAAGATAAAGTTATGCTCGTCCAAGCATTTGACGGGTCTCAACCATCTATAAGCAAATTAATCAATTCAAAATAACATAACTAATTAAAACAATTACATAATAAGTTAGTTTAATAATTAAAGTAAACTAAAATTCATAACCATTTCAGCCTTCTTCTCGAGTTAGCTTTGGATCCACCTATGTGCGAAATGATTTGTTTCTTTTGATTTTTAGCATTTCTTTTCCACATTTCCTTATAAAAAGATACATGAAATTTAATTATAAAATGAATAATTATATGACTGCACATACTAGTTGAACCAATGAAATATATACCTGTGTTTCTTTTTTATAATGATAATCAACATAAGAAGTCCACTGATCTCGTGGAATTTCAGGTAGAACATTATCCATAATCTGATTTTTGCTCTTAAGTGGATCATTGAACACTTTCCATATGTTCAACCTATTTGCACTCCACTTCTTCGAAATAGAATTATAAACATATCGTCATGCAACTAAGTCGGTTGTCCCAAAAAGAAATCAGGGCTTCAAGAATAAATACAGATTAGCGTATCTTTTTAATTCAAATGTAAAGGTCCAAGAAAAATTATGAATGTAATAGTAAAAATATAGAGTTTATATCGCTATAATTTGATCAAAGACGCGATCAAAGTATGACATAGGCATATTCGACAACTTCTCAAAGGGAATTGGAAATAAAGAGCAATCGACAGCTAAAATTCCACAAAAACCAGCAAGAAGGGGTTGTGCTTCTCCATAATACGATCTTCCCCAGATAAATTTAGCACTTGGAGCAATAATATTATAACTCACTGATCACCTATCTATATCTTCAAAAGTTAACTCTTCATACTGCACATGGAACTTATCATCTGCCTTCTAAAAGGAAATCGTTCTTTTTAGTCACTGAAAATCTAAAAGCATTTCATCTTTGGTGTCTCGGTTTCTATCGTTCCAATAGTTATATTTCAAATCCTTTAAAGGATCTTTGCAGTTAAAAAATATGTTTGGTGATGCCAAAAAAGTTTCACTTCAATACTTTTCTGATTAGAAAAACTTAATGATCATTATTCCTCTTATTACAAATGCCATTCTTTTCTTTTCCAAGGATAACACTCAAAATTTTATTTTCTCTTCCTTTGCAAGAAGCAGACTCTATTGTCACAACTAATGCCTTATTAAATTAAGCTTATTTACATATATAATCAATCATTATGAAGATTAGACATACTCAATCACATAATTCTAAACTACAAAAGCAACACACAACCATATAAAAGGAAAAACTAACAAATATCCAGAGAGAGACAGAGTGATAGTTAAGTTTTAACATAGAGATATGTTCTGTTATCTGTAAGGCAAAATAACACCAAATCAAACAGTTAAAATTGTTTGTGTATTTCAAAAATTAAGTTCTGACAATTAAAACTTAGCAAAATAAAAATGGAGAAGAAAATTGAATGATTAGTCCAAGTCTACTGAATTCACAGTGTGTCATTAAGGAACATAATCCCCTCCTAGGATCCGGGGTTTAAGATTATTTCCTACAAAGATAGAATGGATAAACTACACTGGTGTGGAGGTAATTCAAATCCCAGTGCACAACAAACTCAAAGAACAATCAAATCACACTCGATTTTACTTTGCAAGTGCAAAAAGAAGGAGACTATTTCAGAACTATTATAAGAAAAATACTGAATGATGGACAGATATAAGAGATGCAACTCCATTGTTCAAACAAAGAGTAAGAATAGATTTCAAATTGTCAGTAGAAGTTATTTTCAATAATGTCAATCACATTGTTCAGTTTCAACCAAAAAAGTTTGTTAAATTTAAATTTACATTTACACTACACGAGTCTAGAAGCAAGTAGTCATGGAAGACATAGTAACAAAGGAACTGAAGAGCTAATGTGGTCCCCTTTCTAGAGTGAATGCTACTAATCCAAAATCAATGGCTAAACCACAAAAAGTAGAATAAAATAAATCTAATTCTAACAAAATACATGTTCAAATTTGACAATTTTAAAATTTTCATCCACAAAATGTACAGTCAAATTAACCTAATGCTACCTCCATGCATTTATACAAATAGCAAAAAAATAAACTTACCTAGTGAATACAACCAATAATTTGTACAAAACTTTTTGATCTGAAAGATTGAGATTAAGAAACCCAAAGAGGTGAGAAAAATGAAAAAAAATTACCTTAAATGCCTATTCCAACTCCGAATCTGGTGAGATAGTTGAAGCTTACATAGTTATGACATGAAAATTTGCTTGTTGTGACTTGAAAATCTGCTCCAGTGGTGAAGAGATGATGAAGAGATGGAAAAATGATGGTATGAGAGAACAAAGGAGTGAGAGTAGAAAGGAGTGAAGTTTCTGGAAGTTCTGGACAAATAGCACTCAAGTTTTGTATTTGAAATAAAAAGTTGAATTTAGTGTATAATTAACAAAGTGGGGTATTTAACAAAGATACAATATAAAATTATATTTTCAGTGAAATATTTAATTAAAATTATATTTTCAGTACAGTATTTAACAAAGTGTGGTATTACTGTAATTTATTTTGAAATTAACATTACAGTATTTAATAAAAATTTTGTGTATAGTGTTTAATCGAATGAAGTATAAAGATATAATATAAAATTATAAAGTTGTATTTTATACTTTAAAATAATAACTTATATTTTTAGATGGCGGATGTTTTAAACCCCCGCTATTTCTTTGATTTTTCTATTCTCAAATGGCGGAGGTTGTAAGCCCCCACTATTTAGTTTTATTTTCTGACAGTTACTAAACCCCCTTTATTTAATGTAATTTTGGAGGTTGTAGCTAATCCCAACTATTAAACTCCCACAATTTAAGCCTTTTTTTGTAGTGGTATTTGTTTCACAGGGGAAGAAGATATCGCAAATCGGTCTTATATAGAGTCCAGTGGCGGCCGTTCGGGGTGAAGAAAGGAGAGGTGCAACGATTAGGAATAAATATCCGTTGAATTGGAAGAAGCTAGAGGTGTGTCGTTTGGAAGGAGGTGTTTTTCCGCGATACGGCGGGGCTGGGGAAGAAGAGTGTGCTAGTTTTAATATAAGAGTAAAAAAGTAATTTGACTTTGAGAATTTTAAGGTTCATTCTTTTAAGGTAATATAGAAGATAGATATAGATAGATAAATAAATTACACTACCATCTTAATTAGTTTTAAGAATAACTTGAGGATAAATAAAAAGGCGCAATAGTGAAAAATATAATTTAAATTATCTCATTGAATATTTTTCTTAATAAGTATGCATTGCGTCACAAAAATATAATTTAAATTATCTCATTGAATATTTTTCTTAATAAGTATGCATTGCGTCACAATTCACTTAATATGCAACAAATGAAGTATTTTTATATCAAAAAAATATTCTAAAAAATATTCTGTATATACGTTTGATTATGACTTCCGTTCTTAAAAAATGTATGCTCTACTAAATATAAATTTAATTGGTTAATAATCAATTTATTTGAAGAATATAAATTAAAAATTAATCCATTTGAAAGTTATGAAATTTTAATATTGTTATTGCAAACGCTATAATCAATATCATATCAAATTGTTAGTCATATATCTCATATTTTTTACGCTAGCAAACTTCTTATTTATTTGACTCACCATTTTCACATAATTGAATCAAAGGGAGTTGTAAGACTCACAAAACCAACAAAGATGTATTTCATAATTCTTTTATAACAATAATCTAACACCTCTTAAAATTAATATTGATTGTGAGGAAATCATTTGCTACTTAATCAGTGATCATCCAACTTATCGGATATTTTGTCTGATTGCAGAAAATTGGAGAAGGATGCTCTTCATTTTTCAAAATTTCTATCTTGATGGATGACACATGGCATAAGTTAGATTTAATGGCTAAGATTTAATTAAAATATTAGAGATATATTTGATCAATCAAATTTTAGACATTAAATTTAACTTATGTCATGTGTCATCCATCAAGATAAAAACGTAAACAATTTGTATAAGAGGTCAAAATCAAAATAAGGGTCTTTGAAACCAGAATATTCACCATATGTATATAGTAAATCCTTTAATAGCTAGTGTTAAATAGGGAAATCCAGACTTACCTGATAGGAGGTATACAAACTGTTCAACTCCAACCTTTTTGGTAATGGAAGCAAACTATGTAGCTTGAATATTAATCTACTCTATGGGTCACAAGAATTGCTTAGATTCTAACTAAACGTTTTCAAGATTTCCTCATATAACTCGACATAGAATTATATATTTTTCACCATTTTCATCTATCTTGGATATCGTATCACTACACATACACAATCAAAAATAATTAATGAACATGTGCAGTTAATTAATTAAGAAAACACCAAAATTGAACTAATAATGTGTACCTATAATGAGGTGAATGTAGAAGTGACAAGTATATACCAACACCACGAGGATAAGAACCGGGCACATGTTATTCCCTTTGTATTCAAACAACAACAAAAACAGTAAATCAAGTAAAAATGAAACGGAAAAGACTTTAATAACAAAATTGTAAATCAATCTGAGTCCACAGAATATACTGTGTGTCCTTAAGGAATTTAATCCCCTCATTGTACCTGAGGTTATGAATTACTTCCTCTCAGTATAAAACAGATTAACTATTATAGCCGTAGAGGTACCTCAAACTTCAGTAATTACGACGAACTCAAAAGTCAGCAATAGATCACACAGACTCTATTTCTTATTTGTAAGAAAATGTATGCAGAAAAGAAGAAGTTTTTGATATTTGAAAACACATGATGAGTCTCCATTTATAGAGAGTATTGGGTGTAAATCTACCAGTTCATAACAGACTCATCTGTTCAGAACATGCATGGTGTCGTTTGGGAACGAGTGTGTTTGTTCTAAGAAATTTAGGCGCGAAAATTAAAAGGCGACAACAGCGCGAGGAGGTCCCCGTTAATTGACTCTTTAAGAGTTGAAAAAGTGTTTCCTAATATAAGAACACTACTTTTCCTCTATTTTACCGATGAAGGATAAATGACTCTTCATTTCTCTTTACTTGGTTCCCCCATATTTTTCTTTATCTTTACATCTTCATTTTCCAATTCACTCTTATTACTTAGACCCAACAACACAATCCTATCTATTTCAAAACCACGACGCATAATGTTGTCTACATTCTTGGACGATGTCCCGTACCAACCATAAACAACTAGGTTCCCTCTAACTCTCCTTACCTTCTCCACATTCTCTAACCGCGACTTTTCCATTGGACCGATTCTCGAACACTGATGAATGACAGTGATTGTAACAGCATGAGACGATAGTAAGTCCTTCATTTGCTATCAGCGGTAGGAAACCTCACCGGTTTCCCACTCTCCTTGAAATTATTGTGGTTGTGAACCAATAAATGAGCATGATCACCAACAATTGGAGGAACGACACTGTCCTTGCTGCTTCTGTTAATTTTATTTTATTTTAGTATTTTAAAAATATAAAGCCCAACATATATAAGAACTTCTCCGTATTTATAAGAGTGCTTATTGGACAAAGGAAATGACGGTCATACCCCCTGGTTTTGGGTCGCCTATGAAAATACACAACGGTTTGTTTTATGGGTAGGATATTTCGGGTTGTATAAAAATGTGAGTGTGAATAGGCTATTTGCTTAAATTTCTTATTGTACATTAAGAGAATTTGTGAGGCAACACATATCTACTAAGAAAAACATTCAATGAGATAATTCAAATCACACTTTTCACTATTGTTCTTTTGTTTATTCTCAAGCTATTTTTAAAACTAAAGATGATAGCATAATTTATCTGCTAAAAAATATAAAATTTCATTAAAGAAAAAAATAAATATATAAAAAAAGTTAAATATTTACTTTAAACGTTAAATAATTCAATTATTTTATTAGTATAAATTCACACACGGCAAAAAGGAAAACTATTTGTTATAAAAGACCAAAATAAATTAATAAAAATACAAAATAGGTAAAAGTACAAATAACCTATTAATTAAAGGGAAAAAGGTAAAATAAAAAACAAAAAAGCTCAGGTCATAATTATAATTTGATTTTATTACTAATGGGGATACGGTAATGAAAAGAGTAATCAACAGACTCAACATTTTAAATCTGAAAAACAAACCGTCGCGTACTTTCACTTGTATAAATACGGAAGTTATTCTTTGGTCTTTATATTTTTATTATATACAAATTTGCTTCTCAAAAGATTTGATGACGAAAACACCGATGATTAAACCAAGTCTCTTTTCTCCGGTTGTGAGTAATAAGGTTCCTAGATTGTTGATTCCGTCCGTTGCGTTGCCTGATGATGCTCAGTTATTGGTTCAGAACCAACACAACTTCGAGGAGAGTGGTAAGCCGGTGACGTTTATGCTGTACAAGGATGGATCGTGGAGGGATTTCGAGAAACATGTGATGGATGTGTTGGTTTCAACCTTCGTGAGTAGGAAGGCTGTGATCGAGGTGGAAATGGAAGGGATTAAATTAATGGTTGACTTTCATCGCATGTTAGGAGTTGACTTGGACAGTGGGAACCAAATGCCTATCTCTTGGATTGACGTGAATGGTAGGTATTTTTTCCCTAAAGTCTTTATTGATGATTCTGAAAATATTGATGGAAATCTCTCCTTGGAGGATTGTAAGATTAAAGAAAAAGGAAAGAGGAAGAGGGAGGAAAATGAAGTAGGCACTAGTTCATGTAAGAGTGTGAAACAGCGTCGTGTTACTGAATTGCTTCCACCAAAGTGGCCTCGGACAAGGTCATTGAGGGACACGGAGGAACCCTATCAGAACATAAAGGGTTTACTGTCGTCTCTTTCAGCAAATGGTATTACAATCACTGCCATTCATCAGTGTACGAGAACCGGTCCAATGGAAAAGTCGCGGTTAGAGGTTTTTGAAGATTATGTGGACAAGGTAAGGAGAGTTAGAGGGAACCCTAGGGTTGTTTATGGTTGGTACGGGACATCGTCAAAGAATGTAGACAGCATTATGCGTCGTGGCTTTGAAATAGATAGGATTGTACCTGGTGCTCATCATCGTGGTGTTGGTTTATACTTGTCGCCTTTACACTTACCTTATTATAGGTACGCATTGCTAATTCAATCTTGGTATTTAATTTCTTAATTAATCGCACATGTTCATTAATTATTTTTTGTTGCATATATCTAGTGATATGGTAGCCGAGACAGATGAAAACGGTGAAAAACATATGATTTTATGTCGAGTTACTTTGGGAAATCTTGAAAAGCTTGAGTTAGGATGTAAGCAATTTTTCCGGTCGAGTCCGGAGTTTGATAATGGCGTTGATGACTTAACGAATCCAGAGTTGTATGTGGTGTGGTATGGCAATATGACATCCCACATTCTACCCGACTATATAGTCAGCTATAAATATAATCGTCAAATGCCAGGTAAACATTGCTCCTTTTAGTTATTCAGTCATTTCAATTACTTTTGAATGTCATGAAAGAGAGGAAATAGAATTCAAGTGCAAATACAGGTCCACAAAATATTTATGGCGTATGGAATAGGATACTATCCAAGCTAACTAGTGTGCTTCCACTAGAAAAGAAGCAGCAGTTGCAAAGACTATGTGCCTCTTATTGGGTAAGTTTGGATTTCCCTATTTAATTTTGGGTATATTAAGGACTTATTATCTACATATGGTGAATATATTTCAAGGCCATTATTCTAATCTTGACTTCTCATACAAATTGTTTACAGGAAAACAAAGAAGTAGGGAAAGAAATTTTCATGAGACAAATACAAGCTATTGTTAAAGATGATAATCTGATACGTTCGATTGTACTGAATAATTCATGAGATGAATTTCTTTTACAAGCAAAGTATAATATTATTTTTTACAGAGAAAAATCTTAGTATGAACAAGATACATTTTAGATTTTTCGATTTATCCATTTTGTCTTCACTTGCCAATTATAGAGAATGTTTATTCGTTTAATCTTGATCTTTATCAATATTAGCTTGAATGATCATATTATCAACCAACTACGTGAATGTATACTGTGGTGGACACATTAATTAAATGTGATTCAACCTTTCATTGATTGCCGACTTTATTCATGAACAGAAATCTATTTGGTTTAGAGTTTATAAATCAGGAGGTACTTAGATTTACAGCTTGAGCAGACGTGTTTGAGGGTTTAATTTATAGTTGCACTTCTCACGCTCTCGTTTTAAATCCATGAAACACTTAATTTTAACAAGATACTATATTTGATTTTTACTCATGAAGTTATTTGAATAAAATTATCTCTTCAATAAAAATCAAGGAATAATTAAGAAAATTTAGATATGGAGTGAGTTTATATAAAGTTGAAAAAATTACTGATTTTTAATTTACAATGACAATAAGGAAGCCCATTTGTGTTGTACCATTCTAACTTATTACATATTTTTTAACTTGGAGATGAAGCATTAATGCTTGAACAATG
This sequence comes from Solanum aculeatissimum, assembly GCA_038996855.1. Lineage (NCBI taxonomy): Eukaryota > Viridiplantae > Streptophyta > Magnoliopsida > Solanales > Solanaceae > Solanum > Solanum aculeatissimum. Next base: position 11,929 of record JBCEWC010014002.1, read on the forward strand.
ATGTTTGGAGTATGACTGTAGATGAGGTATCATTAAGAACAATGTATCACAAAGGATGCAACTAAACAAAGAAGCCACAATAGCTTACGATGAGGCATTTTGAAATGATGCATAAAATTGGTTATGAGTGTCAGATATGCTTATTTTTTTAACAGTTAAAATACATAATTGTATTTGAAGTGAAGGAACTATTGGTTACAACGATGTTTGATTCATTGTTGATTGATATATTATTCATGCTTTTTTACGTACAAATAATATTGCTTGGGGTTCCACGTCAATCTTTGTACGTATAAACGATATTATAGATAAGTGCTATTGGCAAAATATATTTCTTAACATACAAAATAGGAGATAAAGTTCTCTACTACATGTTTTTGTATCCACATGCAACAAACGTATTGAGGAACTACTTACCTTTAAAAAGTTGACTCCATATAAAATGATTTAGAAACCTATAATTAAAAAATTGGCCATGTGGAATTGATATAGTTTAGACCTATCTTAAAAGTTAAAATTTAATAAAAAATTACATATATAAATACACGGTATTTATAAACTTAATTACTATTAGTCCCTATCATTTTAAAAAATTACTAAAATTCTCGTATTTCGCTATTTCGTTGATATATGATCCACATTTATAAACTATCAGTTAGTTTCACTGATACCTAAAAAAATTAAACAGTCAATTAATTATTGATACATTTTTTAATGTTTTCAGTATATTAAAATTGATATAGTCTAATTTTTAATAACTGATACACACAGATCATCAATAACCCTAAAATTTTGCATTGTATCAATGTATATTTTTATGTATCGACGTTTCCCCAAAAATCAGGAATTTTTAATAATTTTAGAAAGAGTTGATTTATATTGAAATTAAACCTATAAAGTATAAAATTTCTATAATTTGCCCTAAAATTTAATCAGAATTGGATTTTCATGCAAATTCATATTCTAAAATATTTTAATTTTATCAATTATAAAATTATACTCTGAAAAAATTAATACTTCTACCTTTTGAAGGGCATATGGTAAAAGATATAAACATGATTCTGATAAAGAAAAATACTGAACTATACCACATTTAAAAAGAATATTATTATATTATAAGAATGCATGATGATTAGCAAGTCTCTACTCTAATTTACTTGAAATAGAATCAATGTTAAACTCCTAGTATTAGTAGGATAATACGTATCCTACGATGAACTTAGTTCTAATAGAAAAATATTTTGTTTAGTCTTAATACAAAATAATTACATTTATATTTCATAGTAATTTTTCAGATGGGAAAAATTTTAATCTAAGAGGACAAATAAGTCAATCAACTTTTAGTGGATATTTAGATCAATCAACATTTATATTCATACTTTTATAATAATATAGATATAGATAGATATATATACAGATAGACTCTATGTCTGTGCTTTGCACAAATATTCCATGGAAACAACATTCAATTAAAATTATTGCACATTAATTAATCCTAAATTGAATAGTGTTTGATCAAAATGAAAAAAATACTCTTTATCCTTTTTCATTAGTAATAATGTCAGTACTGTAGATGTTCAATAAAAAAAATAGAATTAGTATCGTGAATAATAATAGACCTTACATTAAATAGTTCAATATAAATAAAATTAGTAATATAATATTCTTCAAGAGTATCGAGTTTTTGGGAGATTTTAAGAAGTAATAATATTGTATTGATATAATAGATTCAGTTAATCAGCCTAGCAACATGACGATTTATGAAAAATTTGTCTAGATATGAGTTGAAAAAGAGACATTACCATGTGATTTCTTCTAAAATAAAATTAGTAATGTGAGTAGTAATAGGATAATTCTTAGTTAGATTAGGTAGTTCATTAAGAAATATAATTACACCATTTATTATGTTAATTATTATTACTTTTCACAGTAACTAGCTCAAGCAGACGATAATATATGTTTTAATTATTTCAATGAAATAAGGAAGAACAATATTTATTTACATAAAATTATATTTAAAAAAATTAGAGGTCATTAAAGCTATAAAAGTTCATTTAATATTTGAAGAATATTTTAATCAATCAATATTACTATTTATGTTTACGAAAGAATAATAATATTAATTAATAAAGTGATATAATATTGGAGGCATGAGATAAAAACTTGAAAAAACTGTATATAAAAGAATGAGCTACCAACAAATAAAACAAATGAAAAAGATATAAGAAGTAATTTAGTTGCTGAGTTTTAAGTCCAACGAAAATAAAGTACACGTCTAAAGCAAAGGAATATAACCTTTTGAAAGCTCAAACATTGTTAAAAAGCCATTATAATTCCTGGTCGGAAGCAAATATGTCGTCCATGACCTGTTTCCTTAGCCGCTTATACTATATATAAAAGAATATATAAATGGAACTTTTTTATTATTTTAGGATAACTTAAGGTTTTCCAATTATTTTAGAATTTATTATAGTTAATGTTAAATATCTATATATCTATATCTATCTATCTATCTATATCTATATCTATATCTATATCTATATCTATCTATATCTATACTATATTAAAAGTGTGAAGACCCTTAGAAATGTTGTTTGAACTTTTTGTTCTTCATTAAAAGACTATGTTTTAGATTGAATCATCTTTTCACTAATTTTCTTTATATTAATATTTAATTATATTTATAATATTGACTTCTAAAATATATAGAAATAAGTGATAAAATAAGGACTTCTAAATC
>JBCEWC010014003.1:0-14667 GCA_038996855.1 Solanum aculeatissimum
TAAGTAGTGTAACATTGCAACCCTTCTCCTATATTTCAACACTAACAATTCACACCCTTTCCCAACATTAACCAAACTTTTTTCAACACATTTACACACCCAAACAGTCTCAAAGTAGTCCAATGTACATGGAGGACATGGGACCATAGTTCCCGATCATCTTCCCATGGGTTCCTATCAAACTTACGCTTAAAATATTATACTTAACCTTATGTCGACAGAAAATAATGTTATGGCAGTAACATATTTCAATTCTTGTAACTTGCCCTTTTTAACTCAATTTCTTCAAGAACTTCAGTTTCTCTTCACACTTTAAACCAAACAAAAAGCCAAAAGGCTCTTAACAATCAAGAGAAATGAGCGGCACGTGAGAGAATATTCTACCCTATATTTCTATTTAAGCATAAGTAACATATTTTCCTTGTCTTTCATGATAGAATTAAGCTAAATATATAGGTATTCTCACTCACCTTAGCCTGCAACAAGAAGGGTCTCTTTAAGAACCCTAAAGGAATTCTAAAGCTGCTGCTCCTCAACGTTTTAGAGAGAAAAGAAAGATGGATTTAATCTGATTCTTTTGATGTGTTAAAATGAATAAAATGTCCAGTTATCCTTGCCTTTTATAAGCCCTTTTTATCCCTTAAAATAATCCCTTAACATCTCCTCTTTTTGCTTCATTTTCAGCCACTAAATGGCCAAGTAGGTGATGCAGCTCCTTATTTATGTCAAGCTGCTCAAAGGGTCAAAGTAGGTGACACACCTACTTTCTTTATCCTATATTGGGCTAATTACTTGGGCCTTGGCAGTTTGAAAAGTGGGATTCCTTTTCCATTTCCCTTTTGCTTACTTACTTTGGGCCTCAAGTGAGTCTACTAGCATAGGCTTAGGTCTGACCCATTAGCTAGATTCATATAGCTCGAGTAGGTGGTGCACCTAGTAGCTTAATTACGTCAAGAAACCAACTCATTATCTTACCTTATTTTTCAAATCCTACTCCCATATATTGTATCTTAATGCTTCACTTTAGACTTTCAACTCAAATAGCACTTTCTTATCTCAAATTTAAATGCTTTCATCGAGTTTAACTTGAACTCATACCCGCTAAAACATGTGGGGATATCAAAACACTTCCCGATCCAATCCCAATTATCACTACTCTTATGAAAAAACTTAGTCCCTTACCTATGTACCATAAGGCTATGTCAAGTATCACATAAATAGGACTAGCATATAGAAAACACTGGGTGTTATACCGAGGTAGGATCCATGTCTTGTTTTATTGACTTTTTCTACTAAAGACGATTCTGCCCCATTTTGTACAAGTATGCCACCATTACTTGAAACATTCAACATAACATCCAAATGAGCCAAACAGTCCACTTCTATGACTAACTCTTTCTTCCCATCCTCAACATGTGCTATACTACCCATTGAGACTCTACTAAGTGCATCGGCTATAACATTCGCCTTGCCGAAGTGATACATCATACTTCTATCATAGTCCTTTAGAATTTCCATCCACCTCCTTTGTCGTAGGTTCAAATCTCTTTGGCTAAACATATATTGCAAACTCTTGTGGTCAGTGAATATGTCAACATGCACCCTGTAGAGAAAACGCTACCAAATCTTCAATGTAAATACAACGGCCGCTAGCTCAAGATCATGAGTCAGATAGTTTCTTACATTCACCTTCAGTTGTCTTGAGGCATAAGAAATGACCTTTCCATGTTGCATCAAAACACAACCCAAGCCTACACGTGTGGCATCACAATAAACCACGAAACCATTTGAACTTTTGGGCAATATCAAAATAGGGGCTGAAATAAAATGATCCTTCAATGCTTGAAAAATTTTCTCACATTCCTCAGACCATTGAAATTTCACCTTCTTTTGGATCATCTTAGTAAAAGGAGAGGCAATGGAAAAAATTACTTGAACAAAGCTTCTATATCTAGCCAAACCCAAAAATCTCCTATGCCAGAAGGAGACAATGGTCTAGGCCAGTTCTTCACCGCCTCTATCTTATTTGGATCAACTCTAATACTATCACCCAAAATAGTATGACCAAGAAAAGCCACCTCCCTTAGCCAAAGTTTGCGATTGCTAAATTTTGAAAAAAAGTTGTCTATCTCTCTATGTTTGAAACACAATCCGGAGTAATCCTCATGATCCTTTGCATCCCACGAATAGACTAATCTATTATTTATGAATATAACTAGAAATATGTCTAAATATAGTTTGAAGATCCTATTCATCAAGTACATGAATGTCGTGGGAGAATTTATTAGTCCAAATAATATAACCAAGAATTCAAAATGACCATACCGAGTTCTAAATGTCATCTTTGGACTGTCATTCTCCTTCACCCTCAATTGGTGATACCCGTACCGAAGATCTATTTTGGAGAAGTAACTTGCACCATTGGTCAAATAGGTCATCAATTCTTGGAAGTAGGTACTTATTTTTTGTAGTCACCTTGTTTAATTGTCGGTAATCCACATACATCAAAAGTGAACCATCCTTCTTTCATACAAACAATATGGGAGCACCCCATGGAGACACATTAGGTCTTATGAACCCCTTATCAATCAAGTCCCTTAATTGTTCCTTTAATTCTTTCAACTCTACCAGGGCTATTCGATATGGAGGTATAGATATAGGCAAAGTAGTAGGTAGAAGATCTATGCCAAAGTCAATTTCTATTTCAGGAGGGATATTGGGCAAGTCAATGAGAAAAACATTGGGGAATTCATTAACTATAGGACCTAAATCAATAATAGAAATGTCAGACTCAACATCTCTAACCTGAACAATATGTGATATAAGCACCTCTTAGAAATCATTTTAATGGTCTTTATGTAAGATATGAACTTACCATTGAACACTGGACTAGTTCCCTTCCACTCAAAAATGGACTCATTAGGGATTTAAATTTGACCCTACAGGTTCTATAATCAATAGAAGCATAAAATGCATGCAACCAATCCATACCAAGAATAATATAAAAATGGGTCAAATCAAGCTCAACTAGATCATAAGGAAAGATTCTATGCAAGACCGACACTGGACAATATTTATAAACTCTCTTGGCGATCGACTCATAAATCAAAGTATAGATCGAATAAAGTTCTAACCAGATTTCGGGAGACACATCAAACTTTATAGTAAGGTAAAGAGTAATGAAAGACATGTTTAAACTGAGGTCAAGCAAAGCATAAACTTCAAGATCAAAGACTTTTAACATACCCGTAACCACATCAAGAAACTCTTCAACCTCTTGCCTAGCATGTAAAGGATAGAATTGGTTGCCACGTGGATCACCTTCTTAAGCTTGGACACCTTGTTACAGATTCCCTATTTGAACCATTTGACCTTGTTGACACCCTTCTTTACCTTTATTAACAATATTAGGACATTTGGAGATCTTGTGTCCTATTTTTCCACAACCATAGCAAGCACCCAATCCTCTCAAATACTCACCTCCATGATTCCTCCCACACTTTGAACACCTAAGAAGAGTAGCACCACCACCCATAACACCATCAACTTGAGCCTTAGGGGTAGGCACCCTATCTCTATCAAACCTTAAAGCAACACCTTTGGATGACCCTTGGTCTTGTTGGAAATGACTACTACTGGACTCAGCAAGTGGAAATCTACCATCAAAACGAGCCCTATTGGACTCTTTCATCCTTTTCATTTGGAGATTTTCATTCTCTACATGTTCGGCATGAGTCATAAGCTGAGAAATATCCATCTTTTTGTTAAGCATTGAGGTCTTATATTCCATATTCACCAAGTCGAGAGCTCTCGAAATGAACTTGTTCATATAGGATCTAGGATCGGCCACCAAAGTAGGAGCATACTTAAAAAACTTTATGAACTTGAGGTCATACTCTCTCACACTCATACCTTCTTGCTTTATATTCATGAAATCCATTACTATAACTTCCCTTAGCTCAAGCGGAAAAAAACGATTAAGAAATGCAGCCTTAAAGACCTCCCAATCAATAGGACCCTCTTCATCATTTCTCTCATTAATCCATTGTGTGAACCAAACTTAAGCAAACCCTTTGAGTTGGAAGGCCACCAACTCTGCCTTCTCCTCGGAAGATAGCCCTAATCTTCACCACCTTGTAGACCTTATCAATAAACTCCTATGGATCTTCATCTCCCTTAGAATCGTAGATATTTGGGGGAATAGTTCTTGCAAAATCTCTCACCCTAGAGGCCAGAGTGGAAGTCTTTGGAGAAGCAACAACATAAGCCAACATAGTAATGGCGGCTCTAATCTCCTCATTAGTCACTTGATTGGTATGACGGTCATGAGGAACTTGAGTAGTCAGAAGAGTTTGATCCCTATTAGCATTGACTCCCTAGGCAAGTAAAGATTTCCTAAACATCTCATAGCCTCTAGCTCATGGATTTGGTGTGCTTCTCATCTATGAATAAGACTCTACTAGACGAGACATGATAGACTCCCTAGGATGCTTTCAAATCCTATGCTCTAATACCAAGTTTTCACGACCAAAACCTAGGGCCTAGTTGTGACATGACAAATGAGAAACCTAAAGGTGCCTCATCTAAGTCTCTTGTATATATCATAAGTATACATAAGGAAATAAAGCATAATAAGAAGCAAGCAAAAAAAATCTATATATCCCGATAAAGAGAGTTACATCAATTCGTTCATACATGTCTCTACATCATAGATCTTGGAAGGATCTAGAAAATGCTACTAGGTCACCCTCAAGATAATGTGAAATTAGTAGTCTCAACATAACATACATAAGCATGAATAAGGCTCATCCTCGAAGCATGGGAACTCACCAATAATCTCCAAAATGATGTCCAACTCTAGCAGCGAATATGTGAAATAGTCTCGTCATTGTCTATCCCTACATGGTTAGATCATGTAGGCAAAGAGTTTGCAGCAGTATATGGAATGTACTAAGTATGTAGGTATGTCATGCATCAAGAAAACATCATAATCATAATAACAATATGCATAATTGTAGTAATAGAATAAGGATAAGATATGTATAATCAATGCATGTTTAAAATCATGAATGAAAGCATTTAAAATATTTCATAAATACACACATATGTGGGAATAGGACCATAATCGATAATAAGACCATGCATACTATTATATGCAATCCTGATGCTTCCTCTATATCAGAGAAAGAGTAGCTCAGTTGCCAAGGTAGACTATACCTCACCCTATGGGCTCTACCCTAGCACAGTGAGTACCATACATGTTTGTGGATCCAATAACATGATACCATATAGGAATATAGCGTAATCCTATAGTGTCACATAGTTTTGAGACTTAAGGATTTATATAAGGACTCTTAGATTTAGTCTCCCTCACTTAAGCTCATCTGGTACTTAGTCAAATCCCATGAAATACATGACAATTCAATATACATAAATATCACCATAGTTCATCAAAACCATACTTTCATAGCTTTCAAGTAAAATACTTCATGTCATAAGAATAATCCATCTACATGCTTTCATAGAGTATGGGTAAAATCCCTACCTTATCATCATTTACATAAATATTAGGGTCTTGGATCACCCTCATTATCATTATCACAAACATACTTGAAATCATATTCATAAAAGTCGTAACATGGTCATAGAAAATTAGGGCAAAGTATGGGTCCAGAGATAGTTGAAGTTAAAATCATGAAATTAAATGAAATCATGTGGAATCAATGCAATTAAAATCAAATTAAATCATTAGTAAAGGAACCCATATCAATTCAACAAGACCTAATACATACTTGAAATCACTTGAAAATCATGAAATTTATGTAATTCATGCATAATTAAGTAAATTAGTCATATAATAATGATAATTCAAGCATTTGGAATCAAATCATGAAAACCCATCAAAATCCATGTTTAAGCTTTAAGAACAAAGAGTTTGGTAGTTGGGTTCCATGGATGAATCTAATTCATGAATAAATCCCTACATACCTTAGTTGACAAACCCTAAAAATTGAGGTGGATTGATCATGAATTCCTTGACCAAAAGCTTGAATCTTTAAGCTTCAATGGACGCTTTGCTAGAAAAAGGAAATTCAGAATTTTTAGTGTAAATTAGAGAGTAAATGAGCTAGAATGATAATAGCGGCTCTTCTAATAGATTTGAGATGGTTAAGTCGGTTAAAGGGTCAAAACATCATAGTTTATGAATCAAATGGATCAAAAATGACAAAAAAGTCCCTTCATTAACTTTCTGCCAGACTCATCCACGAGTCAAGTTTACGAGCTATAAATTGAAGTAGAAATCATGCTTTAGGGGTTTCGTCTTATTGAAAATTGGTGCTGAAAATAGTTTATGGACCTCCATTTGCAAGATCTCTATTACAACCCATAGTTCCTTTTACATGTCTAACTTACCCTTTGTAGAAGGCCTTCCAGACTAGGAAATTGTTTCACCTCACTGGTCCATACTACAACCAATTCCATGGTACGTAAACAGTACTATGATTCGTAAGGGCCCTCTCATGGTTTACCCAATAGTTAGAAAAAAATTTAGATTCTCAGTATTTTCATCCACTATCACTATTACGATCTGTCTTTACAATTATAACTCATGAAGTCCCTCATACAATAACTTTCCAGTGTTCAAAATTTCACCAACTGGTGGACCTCAACCATAATTCCTATCTATGACACATGGGTCTATCCATGACCTATAGATTAGCTCGTAAGGTCAGTCTAATCTCAGCCTTTCTGAAACTTGTCCATTTTCTAGACTTTTCAACATGCGGGGTGTTATAAATTCAATGTGGATGATAGGATCTATCTAAAGGTTTAACCTATGAAAAGTGTAATGTCTTTTAGCAAGTAGGGGAAATTGAGTCCTACATATATGGGACCTTATAGGATTTTGGAATGGATTGGAAAGATGGTTTATAAGTTGGAAGTGCCAATTGAGTTAGATATGGTCCATCTGGTATTTCATGTATAAATGATTAGAAAATATGTTGGTAATTTGAATTCCATTATACCCTTGGATTATGATGTTTTGAAGAAAATTTGACCTATGAAGAAGTTTCGGTTTAGATTTTCGACCAACAAATTAAAAGATTGACAAGTAAGGAAATTGGATCAGTTAAAGTCTTGAGGAGGAACCAAGGGATTGAAAGTCCTACACAGGAAGCGGAACAGGAAATGAACATGATGTGAATGATACCCTTATCTTTTCTCTTCCGTTTTGACCTAAGGTACTTAGCTACTCATGTTAAATTCCTCTAAACTCCTAGTGTCAATCTCTCTATGTCATATTTCATGAATGCATGATGAAACTAATATTAATGATGCTTTAAATTGCATTCATTCTAGATTGTTAGTCCTACACTCTCTCTACTCAAACTAGTCATATCCCATTTGAGGACGAATGTTCCCAAGGGAGAGATATTATAATACCCTGAGCATTTTAAAGGTTGAAATTTGATTATATAGGTTAAAATAGTATAACAATAGTCTCGATGAATTTTTAGGTCAAGCAAATTGTAAAAAAAAATTTCAAAAATTTCAGTAACTAGAAGAGTCTACAACAAAATCGCATTGCGGATCTACTTAAGGATAGTTCAAATTTTTCTGGAGTTCATATCTAACAAATTATGATCAAAATCTATTTCATTCAAAAATAATCTATGATGAAGCCTCTTCGTGTCGCAGACCTACCTTTCTACTGTTGCCCAACTTCAGCTTTTAAGTGGGAGTATATTGGACTTTTTCATATTCGTTAATTAATTAACTTGGATGGTTTTTACACTAAAACCCTACTCGATTAGATATCCTAAAATTCCAATTACTCACTCATTCACTCCTAATACATCAATCACAAAAGTATCCCCCTTCTGAGACTCTCAAGTCCCCATTGAACACTCCAAGGATTTCTTCATCAAATTTTTGAAGATTTCTCTATGTTTCTTGTGGCTTCTTCCTGAGTCTTCATCCATTGAATCCGTCGTTCCATGGAGCTCCTTTAATTTTTCCATTCCCTTTCAATTCAAGTATGTATATTTCATAGGTCATCTGAATTTCTACCTATTCACATGAATCATGCTTTATTTTATAATATTTAGCCTATTTAGAGATGAATTGATAAAAAAAATATATGATTTTTTATGATTTTCTACATGAAGTCTCCATAGTTCCATCTAAGGCTTACACTTCTCTTATGGGTCTATTGAATTCTCCTCTAATTTCATAATTTGAGTTTCTATCATTGCTTGTTTACCTATTTTAGCATGATTTATTATTCAATTGCATGATTTTGATGATTTATAAGAAATTGTTTACTTAGTCTACTTAGGGATTCATGAAATTTCAAATAGGTCTATTTTAATGTTGATCCAATTGTTCCTATTTTATGTGATTATGCTTGAATTTATCCTAATTACATGATTTCTAGCTTATTGAGTTGAAATTCATATTTCTCCCCCATTTCGTTTTTGTAAGTCATGACCATTAGATTTTAAGTGTTCAAATATGTTATGTAAAATTTAATGATTATGGGGCGCATACCCCACTTTACACAATCCCTATTGACACAAAGTGTAATGATGATGGAGCCTACATCCCACTTTACACAAAGTTTGGAAATAATCTACTCTATGATCATGACTCTATGAAATGTGATTTATGTCAAGTTTATGAATTATAACAAGTATGAATTATGATTTATGACAAGAATGATTGTAATGCCCTATATCTTAAGCTAGGACCTAAGTCATTCCTCATGCGCGTATATTATCAATTTGAAGACTTCTAATGTGATGGGATCAATTTATAGGTATTCAAAGTTGATTACATGTAGTTTGGGGTCATAAGGCCTCACTTATAACGAGTCAAGACCAAAGGATTCCAATAGGCTATGTTTTAGTGTGAATTTTGTATAGGGGTCAACTTCAAATAGGAATATCTCTTATCCTATAATGAATTAGGTGATCCACTACCTACCAAATTGTATTTCTTTGAATTAGCTTTACAACACATCCAATTTTACCTTATTCTAAGTTCAGAGTAAAATACTACGATTGCTTACTGAAGCCGGTCTGTGCTGTCAAAATGGGCAATGGTTAGTTTGACCGCCAAATCGCTCTAGAAAGTTTCAAAAACTGTAAAAAAAAAAGGATGGTCTAAAGATCCCATTTGGCGTACCGCTGAATGGTTCACTGATGGAACCCCTAGACTACCAATTTCTTCATTGGGACACATTAAAATGTCATTTTTTGACCTTTTGATGATATTTATACTTTCCCAAGAAGGGGTTTCGACCCACTAAACCCACATACACTTGGCTAAGCCATTTTAGCCCTAATTCACTCTCGAAATCCTCCCAAATCCTCTCTAAAATCCCCCATCTAATTCCAAGATTCTCAAGAGCTTTCATTCAAGATTGAGAACTCAAGTGATTCCTTCAAGCCTCCTCAAGTTTACTTTATTTATTTCAAGGTTTAAGGTATATGGGTATTTTATCCATAGGTTCCTCCACCCATGGAGTCCCCAAAACTCGTTTTTACTAAATCCTTCAAAGTTAAGGTTGATTTCTTATGGGTACTTCCTATTATTCCTATTATGCATAATAAATATTGAAAACCTTAATCTATTGAATGAAATTGCATGATTTGTTTTCAAGGGTTTACTATTATGAACTATTTTATGATATTCAAGTTATGTATGTTATGATATCATAATGTGTTGGGAAGTTGGTGATTTTACAATACCAATATCATGTTCCTATATCTATGTTTTTAAAGGGTGGTATGAATGATTATGGTGGGTATTTTGGAATGATTTTAAATGGTGAATTTTGGAAGATGCCCTATTTTAAAACTATTATGGGTCTATGAATCTCCATGTGGGTTTCTCAAATAATGGGATACAAGATGACTTCCATAATGTCCTAACTAGGGTTTCTCAATGATTATTGTTGGTTATTTTTAAATAGTTTCAAGTAATGATGTTTTATCCTAATCATGCATTTTACCCTTGAATTTCATGAATTTGAGCTATGATGATGAAGTATCTCATGTATAATAAAAAGGTTTTTACTATATGTATGCAAGATTATGGGTATGATGAAGGATGAGGTCTATCAAGTATGTTTTGAAGTACGTTGAAATCCTATGAAAGTTATGCTTTGTTGTACAGTTCTACCCATGTTGTTATAGTATACAAGTTTATGCATGTTATAATTATTCTCATGTTTGTATATCTAATGGGAATAGTTTATTTGAAGTCAAGAATTAATGAATGATTAAGGCGTGAGTCCTCCACCTAGTTAAGATTATGAGATAATGACAGGCCAATAGTAAAGGCATAGAGAAGATGTAGAGGCTATCATTATGATGATGATAGATATTATAAATGCTTATGTGATGGATTAGTAGAATACCTCGCTACACTAGTTAATTTTATGATTCGTGTCTACGATCATTTCGTGAGTCACACTTAGCACCGAGTGGACCTTGGGATAAATACAAATACTCCCCATAGCTAGGGCAAGAGAAAATTAGTAGAATCCCATCATCCCAAAAACAACGTGCCACCGTAGGAAATAGGGGTCACCATTAGTAGAGGTTGACTTCTAGACCACCCTAAGTAGAGGTTTTCTTAATAGCTAGCTTTAGTGGATCCACTTAGGAATTTTACAAGGTCGCCTTAGCAAGTGATCTCCCCCTTCTTATGGGGTATGGAATAAACTTGGAATCCATGGTTTAGCTCACATGATTTATGTCGGTGAAAGGTTGCTCTAGCACATGTTTATATTCTCCTCGTAGTCCTAAGGTGTCCTTTTATAATAATTTAAGCTGGTTCCCTAATGTTATGTCCTAGGAAGTTTTAAAGTTCATATAACTCATTATTTTACAAGTTCAAATGGTTTGCTTACATATGTTTATGGTCCCTTGTTATTACTACTGGTGTTACTCATAAAGGTATATGACTTTCTTTTCAAGTATGCATGGTGTTATTTATTAGGATTATTAATGGTTCACTTGTAGTAAGATGGTCTTTCCCTTAAATTAAATGCATTGTTTTTCCTAAAAGGTATTACGATTTTACTCATGCATGATGACCTATGTTCCTTATCATCTCAAGTTTAGGTTCTCTATCATGAAGTCTACTATGCATATGTTCTTTACTTTCCATATACATTATGTTAAGTTCCATGGCCGAAGTAATGTCTTAAATGATCATATTATTTATTATATCATGACTTATGCTTTGTTGTATTACATGCCCATATGCTAGTACATTCAAAGTACTAATACATACTTGTTTCCTACATGATCTAACCATGTAGAGATCAGAGCTCCTTTTAATCCACCTCCTAATGGCTAGTATGTTTACTCGGAAGATTTTCTATTAGGAGTCCTCCAATTCGGGGACAACAACTACTATCTATCATGCTATGTCTTGGCCTCCGTTCCACTCATGTTAGAGATGTTGTTGGATAATGTGAAGTGATTGAGTTTTAAGAGGTTTATGTATTTATGAAGATTCCCTTAGTCCCTATCCTTTGTATGTATTTGTTGGATGTTGATGACATGTGCTGAAAGTCCTAAGTTCCTACTTTCCCATAGCTTGAGTCCTACTTACTCTCTCCTTAGTCTTTGCTTGAGACATGTGAAGGTGGAAATTCCTATTCCCTTTCTACTCCCATAGCTTGAGTCCAAAGCCCTGATTCACTTAGTTTTGAATTGTTTGATATTTGTTTTATTCTTTCGCAACCAAGGATGTGCTTGTTTATGCTTAGGGTCTTGTTTGGGGTTCCTTCAGGCTCCCCATTCCTTATGTCACACCTAGGCCCTAGGCTTGGGTCGTGATAATAATTTTATGCCTATGTTATATATTCCGTGGGATGTTAACTTAGCACTAAATAGGACTTTAAGGTAGGAGCTCAACTTACAGGGTTGTTATACAAAGCTTCTAAGCCTCATAACTATGTTGTCACCATAGGATTTATATTTTTACCAATATGATTTTGCTAGTGGATCCACATAGCTTATGACACTCACTTAGCGGGGTAGGAATTTTACTTTGGCAAGTAAGGCTCCCTTTTCTCCAATGTATGGTATACATCGATATTCCATATTATAGCTCGCATGGTCTTATTGTCAGTTATGGTTACTTTCCACATATGTATGATCTTTATGATGATTTATTGTCACAACCCGGATAGGGGGCCTAGATGTGACATGGCAAAGGAGAACCTGAAAGTCCTCGATCAAGCTATCATACCATCATTACACACATTATCGGTTCGAAAATGCGGAAGCTAAGCACACAACACATAAGATTTAAGGGATTCGGGACTTGGGACTCAAACTATGGGGACGTTTTCGGGAATGGGATCAACATGAGTTAACGTAACACATAACAATAATCTCTAAGGGGACGGGTGAGTGGGATTCCACTATAGGGCACACCGGGGTTATGGGACTTTCCACATAAGCACATAATCATTCATATCTCCCAACATATAGGTCATAAGAATAATAAGATACTAATCCCATAATCAAGGCTAATAAGCATAGTATTACATAATCAAAATGTTTAACATCCAAGTCAACGTACAAAAGTTTAGATTTATCAATAAGCCTCTACATAGATGAGACGGGGCCTCGATATAGTATGAGGATCACCCTCAATACATAAATGAAATAAAAGACATAATAAAACTAGGTGGAAAGAAGGTGGCTATTGCCCTTGAACAAAAGGGCTCACCGCTAATACAAGTCTTCAAGAGTAATCACACGTCTTTTGGTGGAATGTGGAAGTCTTCGCTGACACCTACATGGTTAGAGCATGTAGAGAAGAGTATGGGTTAGCACAATAAAGTACTAAGTATGCAGGCATGCAAATGCATATGCACATAAGCCTATAGCAACCTACATGTCAAGGGCACATATATAGAAATGAATATAGGAAGTGACAATATATCAGTAGTCTATTTAAGTCATGATGCATGAATGTCATAATGCGTAGTATAAAGGGGATGGAACCATAACCGACATCACAAGTCCATGTGAGCTACAACATGACCTTGCCCAATGAGGCCTCCCATTGGATCGGAGAAGACTACTTGCCAAAGGTAATCTTTACCACACCTTACGTCCCAGTCATTTCGGTGTGATGTCTACCTTCCTTACAACCTGGTCATTTCGGAAGGGTTTACATTTGTAGCATATCATAACTTATCATATCATATCATTTCATATCAACGGCATACCTTACGACCCGGTCATTTTGGTAGCAACCTATGTAGGCCCATAGTTTCGGGAAAGGAGTGGGACCCTTGGGGATAGCCTACTTACTACTCCAATCCTTCTCGATACTAAGTCATCATCCCACAAGAATACGTATACATATCTATATGCACATGCTTTAAAATGAAACTTGACACTTAAACTTCAAATCATGCACACTTGGGCTTAGGAGCCAAACATACTTTCAAATACTTTCATGCATACTTTTCAAGAGTTTAACATAGTTTAAAATCATGCATCATGGGCTAAAAATCCAAACCAACCTTCATGTCATGCTTCATGCAAAAGAGTAGCTCCATATCATATCATATCAAAATGGTGCAAACACCCAAGATGCTCCAAGAGCCATAACATATCATATCATGGACTTAGTGTGATCACAACTTATCCTTAAACCATACTTGGTCAAATCATAGTCAAAATCATGTTAGGGACTTAGCCCACATCAAAACGTTCACAATAAATCCATGAATCATGCATGCAATCCCATGATGGACACTATGAATAGCATAGGTAATAGATTTCAAACCTTACATTCAATTCAAGAGTAGATCATGAGAAATTCAAGTCAAATATACCTTTAAAACCTCATTTGGACAATACCCATGCATAAATCAATAGTATAAGAACATGCATAACTTGATCATAATCAAACCCTTACACTTTTATGAAATTCCAACTCAAAAATAACATTTAAATCACCTAAAACTACAGCACATAAGTCCCAATCACTTAATTACTTGAAAATCTAAAGAACCCATGTCACGACCCGGATAGGGGGCTAGATGTAACATGGCGAAAGAGGACCTGAAGGCCCTCGATCAAGCCATCATAGCATCATTACACACATCATTGGTTCGGAAATGCGGAAGCTAAACACATAGCACATAAGTTCTAGGGATTCAGGGAATTGGGACTCACGCTATGGGGACAAGACGGGAAGGGGATAAGCATGCTTGCACATAGCACATAGTCAGTCATCATACTCAATATTCAATTCATTATCATATCATGGAGACATGATCATAAATCAAGTGAAATAGCATCATATTACATGGCCAAATATCCAACATACAAGTCGAACGTACAAGAGTATAGATTTATTCAACAATGCGTCTACATAGATGAGCGGGGCCTCAACAAGCTTGAGGCTCACCCTCAAGATAATAGAAGGTAAATACATGAAAATAAAGAGGTAGATAGACGGTGGATATTTCCCTTGAACAAGAGGGCTCACCACTAGCAACTTCTTCAACAAGATATCAAGCGTCGTCCGAAACAATATAGATATCACCCTCGTCTCCTACATGGTTAGAACATGTAGAAAAGAATATGGGTTAGCACAATTAAGCACTAAGTATGCGGG
>JBCEWC010014004.1:0-14667 GCA_038996855.1 Solanum aculeatissimum
ATGAAATTGAGGATACACTATTTTGGAGAAAGTTTGAAAAAGAATTTGAAATCAGTGACCTGTGGAGATAATGATTTGTTGAGTGATTATTGGAGATAAATTAAGGAATGTTTCTGGAAAGAGAATCTGATTTTTTGTATTGAAGGAGAAAGAAAGTAATATTGGAAGATTAAGAGGTTTATACAAAAAAGTCAATGGGTCCCACAAAATCTTTTAGCAATATTTATTAAATGTTAGTTATAAAAGGTAATAATATAAAACTATAGCTCAATTTTGTTATTTAGTATTAAACGTTTGCTCAGTTGCGTAATTTCTCCTTTGAAATTTTACGTGTCAGGTCAGGCTAACCCATTTTTTTTGTTGGCTAGGAAATAACTAGTCCAGCCCATCAGTACGTGGGTTGCGGGCCTTGCCGGA
Organism: Solanum aculeatissimum; assembly: GCA_038996855.1. Lineage (NCBI taxonomy): Eukaryota > Viridiplantae > Streptophyta > Magnoliopsida > Solanales > Solanaceae > Solanum > Solanum aculeatissimum. The sequence continues at coordinate 418 of JBCEWC010014004.1, forward strand.
TCAATCTACATTTTTAATGAGTATATATTTTCTTTATAAATTTTTAAATTAAATTGTAATATAAAAATATTAAAACAAATAATAACAAAACAATATTACATAGTATTAGTGTTAGTGTTGCTATTACATATTATAAAAAATATAATTTATATCTAAATTTTAATGTTTAAAAATTTTAAATGAACTTTGAGTTTGTACTTTTATTATTTTTAATACTCTATCTTATTTTTATTTTAAATTATTTTTTAATTTAACCCACGGGCCGACCCAATCTATATTGCAAAATCCTCACAAATTAGCAAGTTTATTTGGATCGAGCTACAAATTTTATTTTTTAAATGGGTTAAATTTTTTTAATCCCAATCCTGCTAAATCATGAGTTAGATCAGACCGATCCAACAGACTTAACCCATATTGACAATTCCAATGTTTGGGTAAGCTTAAAATAGGTCTTTAAAAGTATATTTAGTTGGGTTTTTTTCTTTAAATTTATTATAAGTGAGCATTTTTTATCTGTATCACATATTTAACAAATTTTAATTGTTAGACTCAATGAAATCGTAAAGCAAAAAAATAATGGAAAGTCAGATTGAAAAGTTAAGTTTTATAGTTTCTGCTATTTTTTGTTATTTGATGTAATTTATGGTGATATAGTTTTTGAGTTTTAAAAGAATTTTTAAAATACTTTTTATTATTTCTATTTTTTTTTCACAGTTCTCGTTAAATACTAGATGAACAATGCCCGTGTTGCACACGGGCTCAACAATTTGAATGAATCATTTGATCTTTTTGAGTTTTTTGTGGGCCTACTATTTATTTTTATCTCAATTTATGTATATTAAATTTTAATATAATTTTTAGATATTTTAATAATTAATTAGGGGCAATATCGTAAATTTATAGTTACATCAATTCAACAAATAATTAATAAAAATTATATAATAAAATCAAGCAGCTGAAACACACACATTAATAGGTAAAATAATTAATAGAAATAATATAATAAAATCAAACAGTTGAAACAAATACGTCAATGAACAACAATCTATTTAAGCAAGCAGCTGAAACAAACATATTAATGGTAAAATAATTAATAAAAATGATATAATAAAATAAAACAGCTGAAACAAAGTCAATAGACAACTACCTACTTAAGTAAGCAACTGAAACAAACATGTCAATTCTCGTGCCTGCTACTCGCTCTTTTAATATAGTAAAATAATAGCTAGCGTTTGTGAATCCTTCTATGAAAAAAATATGTAATCTTAGCAAATTTGAAGAACCCAAACCAACTATTTATAGAGCTACAAACATACCCAAACACATGATACACCATTTTGACATTTTGTCATAGGCTTTACACTAACTATAACATTTGATTGAGAATAATTATAATTATATGTCATTCCACCTTTATACGTATTTTCTTTATCATAATAATAATGTATTCAATGAAATTTCATATTTTCTTTTTGTAATAAATATATTTATTAGAAATTAAATATCATTATATCTTTTAGCGTGTCATTCTACCTTTATACACTTTTTGTTTAAAAAAGAATAATCTGGTTTGACTTAACACAATATTTTAAAAAATAAAAAAGATTTCAATCTTGTGATCCTAAATTAAAGTATGTTAAATGTACTAAAATGCCTTTTAATTTTGTGGCTTAAACATGACATGTGGAAAGTTTAAATTATAATTTTGCAAAAACAAAGACAAACAAAAAACAGGGCCATTATTTTTAAAACACATAAAAAAAGAAATTAGTCATTCTTTTTTAAACGGGGGAATATGTGTTTTCTAAGAGTAGTATACACTACATATAAAATGTACTTGATGAATGCGCTTTTTGAGTAAATGAATAATTTTCTTATTAGTAAACTAAGAGTGGTTTAGTTTTACACATAAATCGCACTTGACAAATGCGATTTAACAATAAGTGAATAATTTTTTTAATTAAAAAACTAAGAGTAATATACATTACACATAAATCACACTTGGCGAATGCAATTTATGAATAAATGATTAAATAAATAATTTTCTAATTAAGAAACTATATATATATATATATATTTTATTACTACTTGTATAGAAAGGAGAATTGAGCTCCTTTCTTAACTGGAGTTAGGGGTAGTTTTGATTTTTCAATTATGTATTGCATATAGTTCATTGTACTAGCATGCATTTAGATGGTATTTTAAATTTCCAAAAATACCAGTTTTTCTTAAAAGGTGCCAAATGTGTCCCCTATCTTAACAAGCTGCTGTAAGGGCATTCTAGACATTCAACTTTGAATTTTGCTTTACATGTTTGTACCTTCTGCATAGACTACAAATTGGATAACCCTTTTATCTGAGTATATTTCAAACTTCTCCATAGTTGTCCTAACTTTTGCTCTTCCAAAAGAGAGTTGTTCTTCTTCACCTCTTTCAATTTCCAAGAGCAAAAGAGAGTTGCTCTTCTTCACCTCTTTCAATTTTCGTCGAGTTAGCATCTGCGTTCTGCCTCAGGTGAGCTTCTGGTCTGTTGTTTTTATGGATTTCTGAAATTTTGCTGCATTTCATCTTTGATTTATTGATTTTGCTTGTGGGATGAGGTTAAATCGCACAGATATTCCTCCTTTTTGCCATTTCTGATCTGGGTCCTCTTTAATTCTTTAATGTCGTAACTCACGACCTGTAATTTTTTTTGAGTGTTAGTTTTGATTAATAAAGTTTCCGTATATTAAATTTAATCTTTCATTTGATTACGACCTGTTGATACCATGTTGTCGAGGGTGAACCGATTTTTATGAAATAGCAATGAGAAGAAGGCACTGTTCATGGGCCTAATTCTGCAAAAACCAACTGGGCAAAGCTCCATGTATCCCAATCACACTAACTTTAAAGAAAATGCCGACACCTGTTTGACAAAATTCCTAAGAGAGACATTGAAAGAGATAATGAAATGCTCACAGTAGAAAAAGTTTTGCTCTGTTTGACAAAATCCCTGCGAGAGATATAGAAAGAGGTAATGAAATGCTCTTTCATATGAATGGGTGTTTTCCTTGCTTTGGATCATCAAACAAGGAAACTGAAAATGGTGAGGTAAAAAATGAGCCTTTTGATACTAAATGTTAGATCCTACCATCATATTGATGTATCTGTGTAATATTCAAAATTCCTACAAATTTGAAACGAGTTTATCCTTCACAGGAAGAACTGACCAATGTATAATTGTACAACAATAGTTCCCATCGCATACACTACCAAAAGAATTACGCCGCATGATACAATATCAAAGAATTGCTCTCTTTTCATTCTAAGGGCCGTTTATAAGAGGTTAGGATATGATTCTGCTAGTGTATACTATGCATTCTGCTAAGTACTACTTCTAATATAGGCAAAAATGACTTGAAAGTTCCATATGAGTAAAATTTTTCTCTTGCTACTGAGATTTTCATAGGTTGAGATCTATTGTTGCTTCCTTGATCCATGAAGCTCTACCACCGGCTAGAGTTCTGTGATACAGCAAAAGGTTGCATCTTCTTGCTCCTCTGCAAGTCACCGACCAGTGGACGTGTAGTGTAAGAGCGATTCTGTTTGCCCATTGTCGATGTGTTCCTTTTTTATCTTATTTATGTCAATACGGGCTTTACGAACAGCCTGCTGAATTTGTTTCTAATGCTCTTTGAGCATTTTGTCAATGTTTCCACTGGGTTGGCTCTTCATGAAATGAGTTTGGTTCTTTTTATATATATGTTTTCTTTTTTATCCTTCGGTAATGCTGCTGCACATTTAAGAGATCTGTCATTTGTTCTAATTATTTAAAAAATTGTTTCCTTTATGAAACTGTTTGAATTAGTCAGAAATATCGTATACTATGAGAAAATAGACTCTATTAGACACATTTGACTACAAAAGTGGACATTTTTGCTTCCTTTTTAGGATTTATCGCTTGTGTAATTACACTAGGTATGTTATTCTTATGGTTTTTTGCGTGTCTGGGAAGTCGTGTTAACTTCACAAGAAATTCTAACTTGGAGAACTATTGAATTACTAATCAGGAGAACAAGAGATTCACTCTTAAACCATGGTATGACAAATTTGTGTAGGCCTACCTCTTATCAGCAATGAGGAATATGTATACTACCTGTCAATAAGAATGTTGTGAGTATGAATTTAAAAGGACTGGCATATTCCAATAAATCTGTGGGAATTTGGATTCTTATAAAACAGTACAGCCTGAAAGCTTAATGAACCATCATGTTAAATGCAGAGTTAAGCTCATTCTATTGTAGCGTATAAAAGAAATGCTCTTTTTGCAATTAAAAATGTCAATGGATCATTCAAATTTGGCCTCATAACTGTCTCATTCCTTTGTGTTTAACTTGCAATCGATTAAACCTATATGGGAGTGGGCGAAAGACAACAACGACCAAGCATCGACGAGCCAGGAGCTGATCTGTATGAGCTTGCAAGTACTAGCTATTGCAGGTAATACACACTTCCACTATTGCTTATCGCTAAAATGAATCTTTATTAACATTTCTTTGCTTGGTCTGTTCATATTTTTGTTGATTAATAATCTGAATTTTTAGGCCTCATTATTCAAGAATATTACCTTAATCCATTGGACTAGCATTAAAGATAGATAAAATTTTATTCGCATTGCAAATCTATACTCATGATGGGCCCGAGCAACGCCTGGGCTTCCTTTACTAGCCTTATTTAGAAAAGACAGTTGAGCTCCTTGTTTACCCAAGGTTAGGGATATTTTCGGGTTTTCACTCATTTCTAGCATTGTTACTCTTGTACACTAATCTTTTTAGGTTGTACTGTGTTTTTTTATGGTAAAAAAACCTTGGCTTAACCACCTGTTTTAAGGATATTCTTGTCATTTAATATTTTTATCTGCTGTTGCCTTTTGTACTTACTGAATAAAGGGTTGTACTACCTCATTTTACTTGTTCAATGGCCCTCACTATGGCTGCTTATTTAACATTGTTGTGTAGTTAGAATCAACAAGGTCTTCAAGAATTCCAGATTCATTCGCATTAACCAAAAACCCCAAATTCTCAATTCTCAATCTTCTCCCTTTTTCCTCCATTTGGGTCATTCCAAAATCTCCCCAAAACCCTCCAAAAAGGCCGGCTGAAATGGCACAAATAGACCCAGAAGGCATTGATGGAGTCCGTATGACATGGAATTCTTGGCCAAGGACCAAAGTTGAAGCTAGCGAATGTATAATCCCAATTGCTTCTTCAATTTAATTGTTTCGGCCTTTTCCTGATCTACCTACCCTACCTTACACCCCCCTCTGTTGCAAAACTTGTTCATCAAGCATTAATTTGGATTTGTTCATTCTGTTTCCAACGTAATCAATTCCTTCAGCATTATTCGGATAATCGATAGGGTCTCAAACCTAAGAATAATCAATAGGGTTCTAGACCCAAAGATAATCAACATGTGGTCGGACCTCGGAGATGGCATCCAAGACTCGGACTAAAAAACATGGCCACCAAGACTCGGACCACGGGGAGTGTCACCCAGGACTCAGACTCACAAGCGTGGCCATTGGGACTCGGATCACATGATGCATTATCCAGGACTCAAAGCATAGGGATGATCATCCGCTCAACTAGTCTATCTAGAGGTCTAGCAACATCATATCTCATGGCAAGAGTCACAAAGCCCAAGCAAAACATAACTATCACATTTCCCAGACTATAACACGTATCCCCAACATTAAGTATAACAAGTGCACAATAGTTAACAACTGTACCTAGAAACATATGTTCCACAAAGCAATATAGAACCATGTCTAATCGAAGATGAGTATGTCACAGTCTAGCCAACCACAAGTACTTAGAGCAAACATAGATAGTCACGACTGTATCATAGGTATCCCGAGCAATCAGGATTATCTGAATCATATCTAACCCACAACAAGCTCACAGTACAACATACAGTCAGCCCTAACCTCACAACTATCATATCTCAGTAGCCTCAGGATTCACCGGCATACAAATAAGTGTCAAACTCAGTATACGTACCTGTCACACGACATTAACCCATATCTAGCCTCTACTAGGCCTTCTTGTAGCGTAATAGTGCCAGAACTTGGCTATGATCCAAGCTACAACTAATATAGTCATCAACACAAGGATTCACCTGTATATTTGTTTGTGTTGGATACTTGTATGTTGGATGAAGAATTGAAATTTGCTAAACTTGCGTTGAAAAGGTCGATTATTGGGCTTTTACCTGATTATGCTATGGTTGGGTTTATGAATTCGAATTTTCCTATATGTTGAAGGTTTATGAGTTTCAACGTTCGAAGGAGTTGTCGAAAGATCAGTTAGGACTTGGCAGTGTTGGTGGTAGAAAGGGTGGGGGTGTTATTGGGGTGCTAGGGTGATTAGTGGACCGAATGCCAAAGTTGATCTGTGTAGATTTAACATGATATTCACTTTAAGTGAAACTTTAACAAAAGATTTTGTATAGTAAATTTAAAGGTTTACTGTCCTGTAGAATGCCAAAGTTGATCTGTGTAGTTTATCATCCTCCTTGTTGTCCATTTTGCTTAGTTTGTAAAGCTGAAGTATACCTTACTACTAGAATAATGCAGGTTTCAATGAAACAGAGGAAATAGTGTATATCTTAACTATGTGGATTTTGCTAGCTCTAATATCAAATTACATACTTCTGTGAGTATTGATTGATTTTTTGAAGTTCTTGCTTAATTTATATGGGTATAGATATATGTGTTATGTTCATGTAAATCCTATTCCTTTTTTGATCAATCAAAAGGAATTTTGGCTCATTTGGAAGAGAAGGGTAAGCAATTGACAGAGATGTTGGAGGTTTCTAGCAAGGATAGTGTGACAGGTCCACTTGAATTTAGTTCCGGCAAAAATGATGAAAACACGCATTAGATTTGGTATTTAGCGGTGTTGACCTTCTTCAAGGAAGGGAAGAGTTCACAACGGAGGACGGTAGGGATGTGGCCAAGCCTTGATGCCAACAAGTTCTTTAACCTTCTTCACACCTCGATTATTTTATGTTTTCTTTATTGTTCCTTTCCTCTGCCATTTTAATTTTTACAATATTGGATCTTACGAGTATATTTATAATAGAAGAGTATAACCTAGCTCCAATTTGCTGTATGAAATGCTAACCTGAATCCTAAGAGAAGGCGTGATGCGTCTCTATCCTTTTTCAAGCACTGTCTCGATGTACTCCTCAGATGCCTCCGGTAAAGTCTTGCTTGCACCACCCTCCTGAGGTTTCACCTGTGAGGTTACATTGAATATATTGTATCTAAATTTCTCTTCATTTACAGTGTTATGTTATTCCTGGTTTTAAGACAGTATGTTTGCTTCAGAGGTTGGTGGTTCAAGTGTGATATTGTTAAAAAGAAAAAGGACCTGTAGTGTTCATGAAATTTTGGACAGCATGACACTGAATATTTTTTTGTTATTAAACAATCTTGCTAGGAAGTAATTGGTTCCTTTTGCAGAAAGTGAAGATGGCTATGGCTTTCCAACATTTTTTTTGCTGGTAAAAACAGAACATTCTTCTACCTCTCTATTTGTCAGAATGGTGCAACTCAATTACTTACATATGCCATAGATAGCTTATTTTCTTCAAATATGTCTATTGATTGGTTGGTTTCAAAGCCTATTTTGATTTTTTTAAAAAATCTGATTTGCTCACAAATTAAACCTCATGCTCAAACTAGAGGTGAAAATGAGTACACGTAAAATTAACATACATTTTTAGATTGGGCCGCTGCTCAGCAGGGGCACGCCACCACAAGTATATATATATATATAAGAGAAGTACTAAAAACAACTTCAAACTTATATGAATTATTAGTTTCGTCCCTAAACTATTGATAGACTTAAAAACACCTCTCAACTTGGCAAACTACGCTTAAATACACCCTCGAACTTGACACGAATTATTAATTTCGTCCCTAAACTATTGATAGACTTAAAAACACCCATCAATTTAGCAAACTAAACTTAGATACAACCCTCCCATACCACATGAGATAACAAGTGGGTACAATTTATTTAGAGCGCGTGAAAAGTTAATTAAAGACCACATCAACTTTAATTTTTTTTTTTAAATTCCCTCTCAATTAATTTCCAACTACTAGAATACCTTCTTCTTCCCATTTAACCTTTCCTCCATTAACGACGACCTCAAAGCAAAATCTATTTTTTTTTCATTCTTATTTTTAATTGATTGATTATCTTTCTTTTCCTATTTTGTTTATGATTATTTTTTGTCAATGTGGACTTCCGGCAACGTTAAAATTTTCATGGTTGGATGACAATCTCGTAAGAAGATTTTGGGATTGTAAAAATATAGCAGCAAATGAAGCTTTACAAAATTTCAAATCAAAATTTAATAAGTTACAAAAAAATGAAACTGATGGGTGTTTTTAAGCCTAACAATAGTTTAAGGATGAAACTAATAATTCGTGCCAAGTTCGAGGGTGTATTTAAGCTTAATTTGCCAAGTTGAGAGGTATTTTTAAGTCTATCAATAGTTTAGGGATAAAACTAATAATTTACCTTTCTACCTTTTGAATTTTTTTAAAGTAAAAATTATGATTTCCACACTGAGTACTAGTCAAGGTAAAAACAAGTCCCCTACTCTATGCGTGGTCTCTTAACGACCTTTCGTCACTGTGGCGCTTAAAATATCAGTGGATTCATAGTGACACTTCCTCTGCCACTCTATGCAATGGGCTGCTGCTGCAGAGCTGGTTCCTCATGGCTGACCACGCCCAGGTTCATCACCAATGCCGCCAACCACAACTTTCGGCCGATGTGCTGTATGAGCTTACATCGTAACAACACCTCTTCGCCGACGGCTTCCTACAGCCAGCGGTGGTACAACCCGGAACGTCGTGGACGGACCAGTCCAGCATCGGAAATCGTCCGCCATTGGGTGGAAGGAGATGCTCTTTCCGGTGGTCAATATCTAGGTCAGTCCCTTAATTTGGTCTTTTTTTTTTTGGTAATGCTGAAGTTTGAATTAATTAGTGTACGGAATATTGGTGCAGAGGAAAGGTTTACGGTTGTTTCATATAACATATTGGAGGATAGGAATGTTTCCAATCACGGAGATCTGTATAGAAATGTTTCCCAAACTTACTTGGATTGGGACCACCGTAGAATAGTTATTTGTGAAGAACTACTCAGATTGAATCCTGATATAATTTGCCTACAAGTAATTAACAATTGCCCTTTTGGTTACTAGTACCTTATATATGTCTATGCATTGGAGATAAAACTAATTGAATTTTTTTATTAATGTGATATGAATAGGAGGTGGACAAGTACCATGATCTACTAAACATTTTGGAGAAAGCTGGATATCTCGGTTCCTAGAAGGTCTATATCCATCATGACCTTCCACCAGTTAAAATAAAAGGAAAAATTGTACTATTATCATTCATTATATACTTCTTGCACTTAGAAAAATATTTAAATACGTTACTTTTACCATGTAGAGGCGCACTGGTGGTTCTGTTGATGGTTGTGCTATGTTTTGGAAGACTGATAAGTAAGAGCAAGAAGTAAAGGTTGTACCTTCCAGCTAGTAGCTTTGATACTTGTTTGGACTGAAATGAATAATTGCTCATGCCAGGTTTCAGCTGTTAGAGGGTGAAAGCGTTGAATTTAGGCGGTATGGGCTTCGGGATAATGTCGCCCAACTCTTTGTTTTTGAGGTAGTAGTTGTGAATTGCAAACTTCTTGTGTTCTGTAACCTCATCTACCCTAAGGGATCAGTGAATGATGAAGGAGCACTTGAAATTTGGATATTAGCTTGGGTGGATACAAATATGTAAAGGAGATATGAGGCTAAAAAAAGAGAACCAAAACTAAAGCAAAACATAAGAGAAACTGGCAAATGACCTAAATATGAGCATTTAAATAGTGCGCAATGATTAATCTAAAGCTCATCGAACTTCAGGTTCTTCAGAACATGCGTATCTGATGGCCAGTGGCTTAAATGACCTCATGTCCAAGACTTCCTCCTTGCATAAACAGATCACTTTTAGCAGGTCATGCTCTGTACCAATAAAAACATCTGCAGGTAGTTGAGATCTGGAACATTTATTTAGCTGATATCAGAAAGCATGTTTCTATTTATTTTGAACTGGAAGTTTATTCTGATTTCCAGGGTGATTTGTCTAGATAATCATAGTTTTTTCAGAATTTCATTTTTATTTAGTCATATCTCTTTTGATTTTGTATGTCTAACTTTGATTTGTCTAGATAATCACAGTTTTTTCAGAATTCCGATCTTATTTGGTCATATCTCCTTTGATTTTGTATGTCTAACTTTGTCTGGTACAGACAGATGCATGAAGCCCAGTCAAGGAGGCTCGTAATTGGGAACATTCATGTGTTATTTAATCCAAACCGTGGAGATGATAAGCTTGGTCAAGTAAGATCCTGTATTTTGAGTGTTCTTTTTAATCAGGTCAACAGTATCATTTCATTAATCAAAGGCTAAAAGTTGGCCGTATACAAGTAGTGTACCAAAAAGTAAAGAACCGACAAAAGATATGGTTCTCAACGAAAGACACCAATCCTCTAAACATCCCAAAACTACATGGGTGTAAAAAACGTAAATATGGGACTGGAGACTACTCCTCAACTGCCCAAAATTCAATTCTACGGTTCTACCCATTCAAAAGCCCTCATATTTCCCTCTATCCAAATGATCCACATCAAAGCCAGAGGAACAACATACCATAACCTACTCTTCCTCTTGCTTTCCAACATTCCATCAAAACAATCCTTGACAAACTTTGACATCATCCAAGAAATACCAAACCAACTGAACACACCCCACCATAGTTTCGTAGTCAGGCTGCAGTTTAGTAAAAGTTGGTCTACCTCTTTGCTCACCTTCTTGTATAAGTTACACGAATTGATACTAACAACCTTCCTTTTCCTTAGGTTTTCCATCGTCAAAATCATCCGTCTAAACCCTTCGGGGTGGCCCAGTGGTTTGGGCTTGAGACTTCCATGTTGGAGGTTTCAAGTTCGAAACCCCTTGCCAGTGAAAGCAAGGGGTTTGCCTTCTGGGTCGAGCTCGTCGCACCGGGCTTGCCTAGTGCGGGTTATCTCTCCTATGTGGTTTGCGAGCTATTGCATAGGAGTGGGGGTTTACCCTGTGCGCACCCAAAGGGTAGCGGCTGCGGGTTCCCCTTGTTATAAAAAAAAATCATTTGTCTAATAGCTAACCATGAGAAAACAAACACCGTCCTTGGCACCTTAGGAATCCAAATTGACTTCACAGGAAACACCTTTTCTGCCCTCATCAAAAGCTTATTGTAAAACTAAAAGGACAGAGAAAATGCCTTTGTTCCCTAACTTCCATCTCATAGAATTGGGTTTTTCGACTGGCTCACAATGTTGATGAAGCAAAGCCAACAGTCTTTGAAAATCATCCACATTCCAATCTTGGATATCCCTCTTAAACCTCAAATTTCAGAAAGTATCTCCCCCTTGCGTCTCCCTAATTTGTTGGATTACCGCCTCCCTTTGACGAGAAACCTTGATAATGCTTGGAAACTCATCTTTTATCAACAAATCTCCACACCACAAAGTACCCCAAAATCTAAATCTACTCCTATCCCCTACCCTAAAAGAAATGAGTCCAACCTTTCATGAGGTTCCTCCACACTCCACATCCAAATGGTAATCTAATGTCATTAGTTCTCCAATTCCCTTCCATCATCCTATCTTATCTAGTATCACCCCTTTCCATAATGATTGGACCTACTGTCCAAATCTCCATAACCATTTTCCCTTTGGTTTGTTGAAGACCTTCAAATCTTTAACTCCCAAACCTTCTTCAGGAGTAGTCACCGTCTCCCAACAGACAAGGTGATACTTCTTTTCCAGTTTTCCCCATTCTCCAATTTTCATGGAACACTGATAGGAACCTGAAATAAGGACATAAAGTAGGCAGGGATGCTCAATAAAGTGCTCTTAATTAGCACCTTCTTCCCTCCTTTGGACAGATACTTTTTTTGCCAACCTGCAAGCCTCTTCCCAATCCTTTGGAATACCGAATTTCACACACTAATGGTTCATTTGGTTGGGAACAACTTATCTTGGGATTAATTATCCCGGAATAAGTTATCCCGGGATAAGTTATTCCACCATGTATATGGGATAACTTATTCCATCACTAATGTATAAATGGTGGGATAAATAATCCAATGATTACCTAATATCTCCAACCAAACGTCAAATAAAATAATCCTACATTTTATCCCAAGATTATTATAGCTTATACCTCACACCAAACGACTCCTAAGGTCCTTATTCGATTCCCCCAGAAGTAAACTCAGATATGTAGTAGGAAGGAACCCCTATTCGGCAATGCAAAACCTGGGCAAGCAAATCAATGTTGACCTTCTCATCGACGAGAATGATCTCACATTTTGTAAGATTAATTTTGAGGCCTGACGCCACCTGAAACCAAACCAACACTTGGCCTAGAAAGTCAAGTTGAGCTTTGACTGCATCACAAAAAAGTAGGTATCATCTACAAACAAAAGGTGAGAAACCGACAAAGACCCACCACTAACCGCAACACTGAAATTCTTAATATGTCCTTCCTAGTCAGATTTATCCATCATCCTACCCAAAGATTCCATCACCAAAATGAAGAGCATAGGTGATAAAGGATCCTTGTCTCAATCCCTTCAAATTGCCAAAACAACCACATGGGTTACCGTTTGCCAACACTGACTTGCGCACTGAGGAAATACAAAAGCTGACCCACTTCTCCATTTCTCCCCAAAACCCATCTTCAGTTTACATGGTCGTAAGCCTTTTCAAAATCAAGTTTGCACAACACTTCGGTATACCCTGCTTCCTTCTCGAATCTACCACTTCCTTTGTCACTAAAGATGCATAAAAAATTTGCCTACCTTCCACAAAGGCATTTTGTGAAGAAGAAATTATCTCATCGAAGACCTTCTGAAGTCTATTTGAAAGTACCTTAGATAAAAATTTGTAGATGCTTCCTACTAGACTAAAAATCTATAATCTCCGATACTCGTGGCCCCCTCCCACTAAGGGATAATGACAATGAAAAAACATTCAAACTCCTCTTGAACTCCCCTCTCTCCTAGAACTCATCAATAGTTTGCATAACATCACTCTTCACTATACTCCAATAATGTTGAAAGAAAGCAAAAAGTAAAACCGTCGAGGTCTTGTCACCCGCATAGCACTCTACAAAGGGCCAGAGTTCCCTCTGATATGATTTAACCCTATGCCCCCCAAATTTGGCCTCCAATCCGCTTCAACTTTGAACAGGCATTCATATTAATGAACAATAGTCCTTTTTACTTCTTTCTCCCTTGTATGCCCCCCACTCAATTCCTACGGCTACCAACAACTGCCATCCACCAAAAAAGAAATTGTATTAGAATCTCTTCTATCCTCAACAATTTTTATTTCCAATTTATTTCTAGTTCTAACTGCAAATTAGCTGACTCTATACTCAACCTCTCTTTCCTCCCCTTCTCCCTCTCTTTCAACTACTCCCCATCTAATCTTTCTAACTCCCCCACCTCATTCATAATGTCTCTCATTTTCGCCTTTGCCCTCCCAAACACTTCTTTATTCCATATCCTTAAATCTTTTTTAAGTAATTTAAATTTCATGGCTAGCCAGAGGGAAGGTCTCCCCTCTACAACATAGCTACTCCACCACCCATTTGTTTTCTCCCCAAAATCACTCGCTTTCAGTCACATATTACGCGCTAGGTGCCAACTCCAGCAGACTCCTCTGATTTAGACCAAGTGAAATTAGCTCCGGTCAAAGCTAAATTAATAAAAAAGAGGTTATTAAACTCCGAGAACAACTCTTCCATGGCCCATGACCCCCTTCCCCTTCACCCACCCGCACCCTAGGGGAATGTCCTATCTCCTCTTGCTAGCCCCTCATTCCTCCCAAACATCTCTCAATGTTTATGAATTTCAGCCTAACCAGAAACTTATACCTTAATAATTTCCACGCTCTCTAGCTTCATGTCATCTCAAAGAACTAAATCTCTTCCCGCATTCCCTCGGGCTAGAATGTAATCATGTTTCACCCGCCTCCTCCTTACACACTTCTAACAATCGTCACCTCCATGCTATTTCTGCTACTTTTGGATTGGACAAAAGTGTGACCAGGGGAAGTACTGATTGGTATTCACCTTTCGGTGCTT
>JBCEWC010014005.1:0-14666 GCA_038996855.1 Solanum aculeatissimum
GAAGTCAAGTAGCAATAGATAAATGCATAGATCATAATAAAAGACCACCTTGTTATATTTTGGGAACTGTGTACGTTACATTCTTTATTTTCAATGCTTTATAATTTCTTTAGGTAAAGTCAAGATAAAAACGAAACTTATGATTTTTGTTCGTCGTCAGCTTCATGAAGGATTAAAAATTGAATATTTAACTGTGAAAGATCCACTTGAATTATGGATTAATTTGAAGGATCGATATGCCCATCTAAAGCTTACTGTATTACCAAAGGCTCAGTATGAATGGATACATCTTCAATTTCAAGATTTTAAATTTGTAACAGAATATAATTTTATTATTCATAAAGTGATCTCCATATTAAAATTATGTGGAGATACTATCACTGATGATAATTTACTTGAGAAAACTCTCTCTACCTTTCATTCTTCAAATGTGTTGCTACAACAACAATATCGTGTACAGGGATTTAAAAAATATTCTGAGTTAATTACATGCCTACTTATGGCTGAGCAGAATAATACTTTATTGATGAGAAATCATGAAACTTGCCTCACTAGGTATGCTCCATTGCCTGAAATGATTGTTGTAGCAAGGTCTAATCAGTCTGAAACAAGATAAAATAATTATCGTGACCGTGATCGTGATCATGGTCGAGGATGCAGACGAGGGAATGGTGGCAGACGAAATAATTATCGTCATTATGGTGAAAATAAACATGAGAATAATAGAGTTTCTCAAAATAATACTTCTAAGGGAAGAATCAATATTTGTCGTTGATGTGGAATGAAAGGACATTGGGCAAGTGATTATCGTACGCCCGATCTTTTTGTCAAGCTTATCAAGTCTCCCTCAAAAGAAAAGAAAATAATATAGACGCTCACTTGACCTTTCATAACATTGATAGTGAAACAACTCCCTCAAAGAAATATGATGATATTAAGACAAATCTTCCTTATAAAGATGATGATGACTTCAAAGACTTCTCTAATAATACTCATTTGTGAGTTGAAGACTTCTATGAGAATATTGACTAACTAACTAATCACCTAGTTGAAAAATAAAATCATAATGTCACGATCCGAGAGTAGGGCCTAAGAGTGACATGGTGAATGGGAACCCGAGAGTCCCCAAACAAGCCTCATAGCATACATTCGCACATCATCAATTCGAAAATGCATAAATACACATTAAACACATAGTTCTACAGGGCGGGTAAGTATGACTCATGCCATGAGGATGTCATAGGGATAGTAATATACATGGATTCACATAGCACATAACACATATAACTAAGGGACGGGTAAGAAGGACTCAAGTACGGGGATATCATAGGACATAGGACTTTCCATAACATATCATATCACATAATCATATCATCCATGCATAATACATGATAATAATATCTCAAAGAAATACACATAGCATAATCCATACGCGAGTCTACAAGATGTCCAACAATGCCTCTAGTCTCAAATAGGTCAGGGGCCAAGACACTTCCCAGGCTCACCCTCAATGTAAAGAGTTAGACAACATAATCGTAATAGGTAGATAGGAGTTGACTTGTCCTTGGATGATAGGACTCACCGCAAGCAACTTTGAATCGATCAACTAGCCATCAAGAGGTAGAAGGTGATAGTCTCCAGTCCCTACATGGTTAGATCATGTAGGCAAAAGAGTATGTGTTAGTACGTTTGAATGTACTAAGTATGTTGGCATGAAAATTCACATGAAATCCTGCAAATCAATGTTAGATGACAATGACACATATATATAGAAAAAAGTATATAGAAATGGATACAATATCAATATGCCATGAAATCAATGATGCATGGAAAGAAAAGTACTTTAGCCATAGTGGGAATGTGACCTCAACCGACACAAGATAAGACCAAGTGAGCTACAACTTGGAATCCCCAATGTTCACTTTACACTGAAGAAAAGAATAGACTACTTGTCAGGTAGTCCCCATCTCTGAAAGAGGAGAATAAATCATCCCTAAAAAGGGGAAAATAATCATCCCTAAAAAGGAGAAAACCATCCCTCCAAGAGGGGAATAAAACCTATGTTAGCACATAGTTATGAGAAAGGAGACTTTACATAAGGATCCCGTAGGTCAAGCCCCCACCCCAATCTCATTCGTTGATGAGTCGACATCTCATGGAAATACATATATATGTACGTGATTTCAAAAAGAGGACAAGTCTTTGAAATCTTAACAATGCATACTTAGGCTTAAAAGCCAACATACTTCATAATCATACTTTCTTGGGCTAAAAAGCTAAATAATAGTTCATATCATACTTTCATGGATACATGCATAAGAGTAGCTCCTTAATCATAACATAATGGTGTAAATACCCAATATTGCTCAAAGAGCCATAATCATGGACATGATGTGATCACAAGCTTGTCATAATCAATACTTTCAAAACATAACCATAATCATAATTGACACTTAGCCCATATCAAAAGTTCCATGAAAATCATAATTCATGTATGCATATGCCAAGAGAGATGAGGGAAATGAATGGGCAATAGAGATTCAAACGTAAATCAACAATATAATATGAAATTCAAGTAAATACATAAGTAAATCCACAATTAAATCATAATTTAGACTACCCATCCTTAAATCAAACTTTAAAGGGACAATGCATATTGAAGTCTTCATAATATTCATGCAATTATACATATTAGGGATTAATTTTCTTTAAAAATAACAATTAAACATAGCTCATAACTCAATTTAATCAAATAAATAATAATTTAAAAGATCCATGTTTAAAGTAAGCTTAAAATTCATAAATTAAATAGTAAAAGAATTTTTGGGGTCTTCATGGTTGAAAGAGACCATGAATCAATCCCACATACCTTTGATGACTAAGAAAAATGGAGAAAAAATTGATTGAAGAAGAAGACCTCTTTGAATTCTCAAGTTGAATCTTCAAGCCTCACTTGAGAGGAGCTTCTAGAAGAGAGTATTTGAATATTCTAAGTGTAATGAATTGAATTGAATGAGAATGGAGGAGTATAGGTTAATTCAAGGCTAAAACAACCTTAGAAAATCATAAAAATTATAAATAAATCATTAATAAAATGGGCATGAAAAGTTTCTAGAGGTCGTCTAGAAGACCCAGTTCACGAGTCGTGCAGAGGAGTAGCGGTCGTGTAGCCATCCGTGGAGCAATACTTAGAAAAATCCTCACTAATGAAGTTCCGAGATGGTAATCCCATACTTAGAAATTTTCCACTCCAACATCTACACAGAAGCCCATATGAACCGTGAGGTGCTGCACGAACCGTGTACTAGTCTGTGGTACATTACTTGGTCAATATCTAGCCAAGGGCTGGCACCACGACAAGCCTCATGATCTTAAACGACCGGTGAGGGCTTCCATCTCGATGACGCAAATTCTGGAATGTTAACCTTATACTTAAAACTATTCCTTAGGTTGATACCTTGATGAAACACTTCACCACGACCCGTGTTGAGGACCAAAAGACCCCCACATGGACCATACAACGCTTCACGACCCGTATAGGGTCTCCTTGAGATATGCCTTAGCCAAAACTCAACAAAAACCACTATACAGACCACCCTTACAAAAGCAAGCATAACGTTCTTATCCAAACTACGAATCAAGTGAAACCAAGTGTATTGGAAAGCTAACTCAAAGAGATTTAATTTGATAGGTTGTAACCCACTCAGTTCTTCCTGTGCTAAGAGATATGACTAGTTAAAGTTGACCTTTCAACGATTCTTAAAATAAACTTAACCAACACAATTCTCTTGAACATGACTTCATAAGGGAGACTGATGGCGAACATTAACCACCCAAAATGAGTTCAAAATCAATGCACACCACATCGATGAGGTTTTTCAAAGTTTGGGTCCTTATATCATCTTTTCTTGGGAATATTCATCCTCGAATGGTCTAGAACAAGGCTTGACTTAATCAAGGAACAAACAACATGAAGACATATTACAAAACTCATTATTTGAAAGTCATAAAATCGTAAAAACTCATGTCAAAACAACTTTTAAATCATTTTGTGCACATGTATGCATGTTATGTCATGAAACTCAAGAGTATAAAGAATTAGGACCACATAGAATAGAAAGAACCTAGTACCTTAGGCTTGAGTAGATTGGAAGAGATAGAGATATTTTTTCATCATGTCTGACTCCGCTTCCCAAGTAACGTTCTCCACATTTTGATTCCTCCAAGCACTTTAATGAAGCTACATCCTTTTTGTGAAGCCGCTTCACTTGCCTATCCAAAATTTCAACTGGTACTTCCTCATAAGTCAAGTTCTCCTCAACTTCAACACCTTCCAAAGGTACAATTAAACTAGGATCACCAACCAACTTCCTTAACATAGACACATGGAATTTCAGGTGGATAGAACTCATGTCCAAAGGAAAATCCAATCTATATGCCACGTTACCAATCCACTCAAAAATTTCACAGGGGCCAACATACCGGGACTTAACTTGCCTTTCTTACCAAAACACATTATACCCTTCATGGGTGAAACCTTCACATATACCCAATCACCAACACAAAACTCAAGGTCTCTCTTCCTAACATACGAATACGACTTTTGGCAACTTTAAGACATCTTCAACCTTTTCCTAATTAACTTCACCTTTTCCATGGCCTCAATCACCAAATCCAGATCTATCAAAGCTATCTCACCTAACTCAAATCATCCCATAGAGGATCTACACCTTCTTCTATATAATGCTTTAAACAATGCCATACCAATGCTAGCATGAAAACTATTGTTGTAGGCAAACTTGGTAAGCGGTAGATGATCATCCTAATTTCCTTTAAATTCCAAAACACAAGCCCTCAACATGTCCTCCTTGGATGATAGGACTCACCTCAAGCAACTCTTTGTCAATCAACCTAGCCGTCAAGAGGTGGAAAATGATAGTATCCGGTCCCTACATGGTTAGATAATGTAGGCAAAAAAGTATGCATAAGTACATTTGAATGTACTAAGTATGCATGCATTCAAATGCTCATGAACATGTAATCCTGCAAATCAATGTTAGATAACAAGACACATAAATATATATAGAAAGAAATATATAGAAAAGAATATCATATCAATATTCCATGAAATCCATGATGTATGAGTGCTATAATACTTACACATATTGGAGATGAGACCTCAACTGACATATAAGACCAATTGAGCTATGACTTGGAATTCCAGTGTTCACCCTACACCGAAATAAAAGGTGATCTACTTGCAAAAGGTAGACCTTACTCCTCCTTATAGGAACACCACCCATTTAAGAGAAGTAACCTCTCCTTACGGGAACACCACCCATTTCAAAAAGGATTTCCACACTCATCTACTCACCTTACGGGAACAACACCCATTTTGGAGAGGTAACCTTACCTTACGAGAACAACACCTATTTTGGGAAGGATTTCCATAAACATATCATAATCATCCACAAGGGGCATAAACATAAACCTATGTTTGACACATAGTTAATGAGAAAGACTAAGGGACCTTCGGGATAGCCCTCCCACCTACAATCCCATTCAGTGCTAAGTCATTATCCCATGGTAATACATATACATATACATTCTTTTAAAAAAGGAGACAAGTATTTCGAAACACTTTTATACATACTTGGGCTTAAGAGCCAAACATTCTGCATAATCATACATACATAGACTAAAAGGCCAAATCATACTTGAATGGATGAATACATGCATAAGAGTAGCTCATTCATTCATATCTATGTTGGTGAATCCTCACCTGTAGTGCTTAAAATCCATATCATAGATATTATGTGATCACAATCTTGTCATACCCATACGTGTTCCAAAATAAAAGTCATAATCTCATTTAGGCTTAACCCACATCATATACTTTATTAAAATCGATGCTCATGTATGAAATAGCCATGAATGATAATGAAATAGCATGGACAAATAAAATTTATAAGTTAAAACTCATAATAGGAAGAATCTATATGAAATCCATAATTAAATCAACAATTAAAGCCTATATAACATTACCCATGAATAAATTTGAACCTTAAAGGGACATGCATAATTGGACTCTCATAATACCAATGCAAGTTATCATAATTGAACTTAATTCACTTTAAAACCATCAAATAAGTACAAATCATACTTTAATTTAATTAAATCAATACTAATTTAAAAGACCCATATTTTAAAGCTTGAATTTTATAGAAATTAAGAAAAGCAGAAATTGGGGACTTCATGGTTGAAAGGGACCATGAATCAATCCCACATACCTTAGCTAATTTAGAAGAAATAAGACGAAATCGATTGGAGAAGAAGACCCTTCCTTAAGCTCCAAGCTAAGTCTTTAATGGCACCCTTGAGAGGAGTTCTTAGAAGAGAGAATTTGAATATTCGAAGTGTATGAAATGGAATAGAGGAGTATAAGACAATTTAGATGTTTAGGAGGGCTTAGAAAGCCTAAAACAACCTAGGAAATAACCAAAATTACAAACAAATCATTAATGAAATGAGCATGGAAAAAAGTTTCTAGGGGGTTGTGTGAAGGACCATGGGTCGTGGTCCTACACTTGGCCAAAAATACAGACAAGGCTAACTCAATTGATGACTACACGATCCATCTCGAGGCACACGGGTCATTTCAACCTTCCATTTCGATGATGAAAGTTCTGAGATGGTAATTCCTCGCTTAGATCCACATTTTGGGAAGAAATCACCACCATAGTACCTCACCATGGATTGTGGGAGGTCACACGATCCGTTTGGGGTCTCCTGGTAGCCTGCCTTAGGCAAAAACACAACACAATCCTTGCACAGATGGGATTTAAAAAAATGAGCCTAGCTTCTTAATCTGAACTCAAAATTATGTGAAACTTGATATGTTGGAAAGCTAAATCGAAGAGCTTTAATTTTATAGGTCGTAGATCACCCAGTGCTTTTTATAACTATTTAAATTTGACCCTTCCAACGATTCACATGAAAAGCTTGGGCAATGGGATTCCTTTGAACTTTGGTTTGACGAATGAGACCCATAGCAACCATAAACCACACAAAAAGCTTGGAAATCAGGGTACTTTGCATCGATAAGGTTTTCAAAATTTTAGTTTGTTACATCGTCTCCCCCTTGGAAACATTCATCCTTGAATGGACTAGAACATGTCTTGAAAAGCTTGACTTAAACATGAAACATTTCAACACGAAGACACAGTGCATAATTCATTACTTGAAAATTATAAAATTACCAAAACTCATGTCAAAATATCTTTTAAATTATTTTATTGCACATGTATGCATGTGATGTCGTGAAACACAAGAATTAAAGAATTAGGTCCATTTAGAATAGGAAGGACCTAATATCTTAGGCTTGAGATGATTGGAAGAGATAGGGATATTGCCTCATCACGTCTGACTCTGCTCCCAAGTAACACTTTCCACAATTGATCTACACCAATCACTTTAACCAAAGCCATATCCTTGTTGCGAAGCCACTTCACTTGCCAATCCAAAATTACAATCAAAACCTATTCATAAGTCACGTTTCCCCTTAACTTCAACACTTTCCAAATGCATGACCGAACTAGGCTCACCAATCAGTTCCCTCATTCCCGATACATCTTGGTGGATCCTAGGTGTGTAGAATGATCAGAGTTGTGGGCTTCACTCATAATCAACTCCCTAAGATCATCTACATCCGGATCACACAATCGATCTTGATACCGGAGCATACCATCTCCCCCTTGGGAGAAAACCTACCAACTTCCTTTTGACAAGTAATCCATCCCGAGAATAACATCAAAACCAAATTTTTTAAGCTCCACAAGGTCACACGAAAATACTTTATTCAAGGGAGAGATAGGAAAATCCCAAAAGACTCTTGGAGCAATAATAGACTTACCTACGAGAATATAAACTGAGAAGGGTTCCCTTAAGATTTCAGGACTCAAACCAAACTTAACAGTCAAAAGTGGAGTCATAAAGATAAATTTGCACTTGATTTAAGAAAAGCATAAGCATCAAAATTAAAGATTTTCAACATACCAGTCACCATATCTGAAGTCTCCTCAACTTCCTATCGTGCATGCAAGGCATAAAACTTGTTTTTCTTGGGGGCACCACCTTGAGGAAGCCTTTGGTTGGACTTGATCACCTTGAAATGCTTGACCCTGACCCTTCTTAGCAATTTTAGGACAATCAACAATTTTGTGGCCCATATTACCACATCCAAAGCAAACACCTGAACCCTTCAAGCATGCACCGAAGTGACTCTTCTGTAATGACTCGAAAATTTTTGAACTTCATAATGGTTGATCAAAGTCTATTTGAACCTGTTTTGGTTGGCTAGTGACCATCATGGGTCTTACTTATGTGTCCATGTTCAAAGGAAACACGTTGGTTAAGTTTGCTTGATGTTTTATGGAAATACCAATTTTTAATGGCTATATCTCTTGGTACGAGATAAACGGTAAAGACTATAACCTATAAAAACAAATCTCTTCAAGTTATCTTCGCAACGCAATTGGTTTCATTTGAATCGAAGTTCAGATGTGGAAGTTATGGCCATTACGGTGAGGCTGTCTGTGTACGAAAGCATTCTGGAAAGGAAGAGGTAAAGTTCTCTAAGGCAGGGCCACACGGAAGGACCACGGACCGTGTGGGGGTTCACAGCCTCTGATCCCATCCATGGGTTGATCCATAGTATAGGCTAGGTGTTAGACCAAGGCCTCGAACCAAGTGAGGCTCCACGTACCACTTCACGGCTCGTGTGATGCCTCACAATTCATGAGGGCGCCCGTGGAGTTGTCCAGAAAGTTTCCAGGATTTTGTGCCGAGGCCTGGGGCCAAGTGAGGCTCCACGAACCATTTTATGGTCCGTGTGAAGCCTCACAGCCTGTGAAGCCCGTCCGTGAAGTGGTCTAAAGAGTTTCCCAAGGAATGTTGTCATTTGATTATCCAAGTGTTCCTTCATGGTAAGGCTAACAGATCGTGAGTTACTACACGGTCCGTGTAGTGTACCGTCGGCGACTGCGCCCAATTTTTTTCCTTGTTTCATTAATGGTGTAATCATAATTTTAATTGATCCTAGGGCCATTTTAGTGTCTCTAAACACTCCTAAAACCCCTGAATTGAATCCTAATCCCTTCTAATTCATTCAAACTCTAAAGTCTCTTCAAATTTTCTCTTAACCTCCATTGAAGACAAGCTTGGAAACTTGGGAAAATTTATTCTTCTTCATATTCTTCTTGAGTAATTAAAGGTATGTGGGATTGATTCATGGTTATTCTTTAAATCATGAAGATCCAAGACTCCCTTTTCAATTTTGATGAATTTTGACCTCCTTGAAATTGGATCTTTTAATTTATGAATATTTTGCTTTAATTAAAGTGTGGGCTGTGTTAATTTATTGATTTCAAAGTGGATTGAGCCCCTTGTTGATGATTTCTATTGATTTTATGATGTTTCAAAAATACATGTTGTAACGATCCAAAAATTTTCAAACTTTGTAATGGTTGGTCAAGGTTAGTGTTGTATTTGTCATAGTTATATTTTGGTAGTCATGGGTTGTATTTAAGTGGTTGGATTCAAAGGGATGGTTTTAGTGAAGGGTTGTAAGGCCGTTTAGGCAGCATTGAGTTTGAATAGTTATATCTTTTGGTACGAGATTAAATGTGTGGGATATTATATATCAAATCGAATCTCTTTTAGTTATCTTCGCAATGCAACTGGTTTCACTCAATTCAGAATTCGGATGTGGAAGTTATGACCCTTACAGTGAGACTGCTTGTATTCGAAAGTATGCTGAAAAAGGATTCGGGATGGAGTCCGAGTGAGGGACCACGGACCGTTTGGTACTTCACGGTCCATGGTTTGTTCCTTGGGTTTATCCAGTGGGCTTCCTTGGAGGTGGGACCAACCCCTGGACAAAGTGTAACTCCACGGACCACTTTACGGTCCATGTGAGCTTTCACGGTCCGTGAGGGGTCCCGTGAAGTGATCCAGAGAGTTGGCCAAGGCTCGGGGCTGGACTCCAGACCAAGTGATGCTCTATGGGCCAGTACACGGTCCGTGTACAGCTACACAGTCCATGAGGCCCCTCGTGAGTTGGTCCAGAAAGTCCCCCGAGAGTTCGAGCCGAAGCCGAGACCAAGCCTCACCAAAATTCTCTCAATCCTCTTGACCTCCATTGATAAAACTTGAAGAAATTTGGGAAAAATCTTTCTTGTTGCAAAATCATCCAATTCTCTTGTCCAATTTCAAGGTATGTGGGATTGATGCATAGATTCCCTTTCATTCATGAGGACCCAAGAACCCTCCTCTTTAAATTATGAATTTAAGCTTTCTTTAATGTTGGATTCTTTAAATTTTGATATATATAATTGAATTGAGTTGTGGGCTGTAGAAATTAGGTGATTTAAAGTTGGTTTAAGTTTGGAATTTATGAAATTTCAATGGAATTTATGAAGGTCAAATTATGCATGTCCCCTTACTCTTGAACTATGCATGGATAATGTTTTGATAATGATTTAAATGTTGATTTAACTTGATTTTCTTATGGAATACTCTTGAATTTAATTTAAAGTATGAATTCTAGTACCCATGCTATTCTCGTTGTCACTCATGGAATTTGCATGCATGATCACGGATTTTCATGAAGGTTATGATGTGGGCTAAGTCCCAAACATGTTTATGACTATGATTTTGTACAAGTATGGGTTATGACAAGAATGTGATCACATAATGTCTATGATATGGCTCTTTGAGCAACATGGGTGTTTACACCAATATGATATGATATGATATGATATGACAAGTATGAAGCTACTCTTATGCATAAAGTTTGACATGAAAGTGTATTTGGAGTTTTAGCCTAATGAAGCATGGTTATGAAATGTATTTGACTCTTGTTAAGTATGCATGAGAGTAATGGAAGTGAATTTGGCTTTTAAGCCCAAGTATGCATGGTTTGATGTTCAAGTGTCAAGTTTCCATTTCAAAGCATGTATATGTATACGTATTCTTGTGGGATGACGACTTAGTACCGAGAAGGATTGGAGTAGTAAGTGGGATATCCCCAAGGGTCCCACTCCTTTCCCGAAACTATGTGCCAACATAGGTATGCTACCGAAATGGGAGGCCCGTAAGGTATACTATGATAATATATGATATGCTATGTTATGTAAATCCTTCCGAAATGACCGGGTCATAAGGAAGGTGGCCATCACACCGAAATGGGAGGCCGGTAAGATATGGTGTAGATTACCTTTGGCAAGTAATCTTTTCCAATTCGATGGGAGGCCTCATCGGGCAAGTTCATGTTGTAGCTCACATGAGTTTGGTCGGTTATAGTTCTATCCCCTCTATACTATAAACATTATGACATTTCATGCATTATGGTTCTCATGGCATATTGATATACTATTCTTCCTTATACCCTCTTTCTATGTATGTGCCTGTGTCATCTAGGTCATCTATAGGTTCATGTGCATATGCATTTGCATGCCCGCATACTTAGTGCTTTATTGTGCTAACCTATACTCTTTGTCTACATGTTCTAACCATGTAGGGACCGGTGATGACCTCTATCTCCCGTTGGGCGACGAGTGACATCCTTGAATCTAATTTCTTGTGGTGTGCCCTTTTGTTCAAGGACAATAACTACTTCCTATCTTTCTTGTATCATTTATTTTTCCTTGCTTTATGACTTGAGGGTGAGCCCAGATTATGTTGAGGCCCCCCTCTATCTTATGTAGAGGCTATGTTGGACATGTTAGACTCTTGAACGTTGTATTATGTTTTGATGAGATGTTATGACTATTGAGATTTGGGTTATGAGAATAATGCCTCGATTATGCTTATGATTATATTTTGGACTTGTGAATGTCTGGAATGTGCTTATGTGGAAAGTTCCCTAACCCGGTAGGCCCCCATAGCTTGAGTCCTACTTACTCGCCCCTTAGAAATACTTGTTATGTGCTATGTGATCCATGTTCATCCCATTCCCGGCAACTTCCCCATAGCTTGAGTCAAAAGCCCCGTTCTCCCTAGAACTATGTGCTATGTGTTTACTTTTCTGCGCTTCCAAATTGATGATGTGAGTGATGATGCTATGATGGCTTGATCGAGGACTTTCGGGTTCTCCTTCACCATGCACATTTAGGCCCCCTTCTGGGTCGGGACACATAACCCCTTAGTTCTTCAATTCAAGTATGGATAATAATGATTTTGTTTTAAATTGATGATTTCGCTATGCTTTGGATATGAATTTCTTGTATTGATAATTCAAATGATGATATCCCATAACCATGCTACTCTTGATCATCCATGCATTGCATTCATAAGCATGAAAGACTTGTTATGATGAAACTCTTGATAAGGGTTTGACCCTCTTGATATGATATGACTTGATTTTGATAAAGATATGGGAATTGACTAAATGTGATCACATAAAGTCTATGTTATGGCTCTTTGAGCAATTATGGGTGTTTACACCATTATGATATGATATGATATGTTATGATGATGCATGATATGATATGCTATGTAGATGAGCTACTCCTATTGCATTGGTCTTGGATAATGGCTTTTGAAAACTCTTGTTGGCTTTTGAGCCTAATTATGGAAAGACTTGAGTTATGACTTGGCTTATAGCCTAACTATGCATTGTTTTGAACGAAAGGTCAAATCTCCACTATGCATCACGACATTACATTGCATATTATTATGATATAGATTCCTTTGGCTATGTGCACTCATTTTTGTACCCTGTGTGCCCTTGTCATCTAGCCTCATCGTAGGATCATGTGCACTTGCTTGGAATACCCGCATGCTTAGTGCATTCTATGTGCTAACTCATACTCTTTGTCTACATGTTCTAACCATGTAGGGACTAGAGATGATTTCCTTCCATTGTTGGACGTCTAGTGAAGACTTTGAAGTGTTTCTTGTGGAGAGCCCTATACTCCAAGGGCAATACCCAATTTCATCTACCTTATGTCTTTAATTAGGTTACTTTATCTTATGACTTGAGGGTGATCCCGGAATATGTCGAGGCCCCATCTCATCTTATGTAGAGACATTGTTGGACATATCGAACTCTATTATACGTTA
Source organism: Solanum aculeatissimum (assembly GCA_038996855.1). Lineage (NCBI taxonomy): Eukaryota > Viridiplantae > Streptophyta > Magnoliopsida > Solanales > Solanaceae > Solanum > Solanum aculeatissimum. The sequence continues at coordinate 13,123 of JBCEWC010014005.1, forward strand.
TGCTATGTGTTAGTTGCAATGATATGACTACCTATGTTCAACAATGGTTCCTTATGTTATGATTTCATTTCCGTTTATTTTATTGTGATTGTTGGATTGGGAATGTGCTTGTGTGAAAAGTCCCTAACCCTTCTTGCCCCCATAGCTTGAGTCATACTTACCCACCCCTTAGAACGTAACTGTTATGTGCTATGTGATTCATGCTTATCCTATTCCCGACAACATCCCCATAGCTTGAGTCTTAAGCCCTGAAATCCCCTAGACTTATGTGTTATTTGTTATGTTTACACGCTTCTGAACCGATGATGTATGTGATGATACTATGGTGGGTTGATCGAGGACTCTCGTGTTCTTCTTCACCATGTCATATTTAGGCTCTACTCTCGCGTCATGAAACCCCATGCTCGGGTCGAGACAATATCTAACCCTACCTATATGATAGATATATATAATCCTACCTATATGATAGATACACTCCTTGAAAATCATATTTCGAGCTTTAAGATATGATAAATCAACCTTTGAAAGTTGAGTCACTACCTACTCACTCAAGAATAGGCTCATCTGGGAATTATAATTTGACCTTTTGGGTCCTAAAATCTACGAAAGCATAGGAAACATGTAACTAATCTATTCCAAGAATGACATCAAAATCAATCATCTAAACAAGATCATAAGGAATGACTTTATGCAAAACTAACAGAAGACAACCCCGATGACTCTACGAGATATAACTAAATCATCCACAGGAGCATAAACTAAGAAAGGTTCCCTCAAGATTTTAGGACTCATAACAAACTTAATAACTAAGAAAAGAATGGAAAAAGACATATTTGCACTTGGATCAAGGAATACAAACACATCAAAAGCAAAGACTTTCCACATACCAATCACCATATCGGGAGTCTCTTCCACCTCCAATCTAGCATGTAAAGCATAAAACTTCTTGTTGCGCAGAGAATCATCTTGTGGAACCCTTTGTTGTCCTTGACCACTTGGAATAATTTGTCCTTGGGGATGACCTTCTTGACCTTTCTTTGGAGCATTTGGGCATGTAGCAAGCTTGTGATCCCTTTGGCTACATCCAAAACAAGCACCCATACCAACTAAACATCTACCACCATGATTCTTTCCACACACAACACACTTTGTATTAGCCGGTTCACGTTCACCTTGAAACCTTTGGCCTTGTTGAGGACGGCCATTTCCACCACCACTCCTAACATTGGTGTAATATTCCAAAAAAAAAGGATTTTCTTGATGTCATCCAAGACATCATATTTTTTTGATGTCATCCATGACATCATATTTTTTTTGATGTCATCCATGACATCATTATACCCAAGGTAGGTGTACCTACCAAGATTTATAACCCCTAAAGATTTGTATAAATACCCCCTCTACTTAGTCTTTACATAACACTTCAATAGAAACCAAATCCTTTAATCTACATTACTCTCCCAAAAGCTCTCTCAACACTTAGGCTAAGAATTTAAACAATTCTTCAAGATCTCCATCAAATTTCTTCATATTCTCAAGGCTAA
>JBCEWC010014006.1:0-14665 GCA_038996855.1 Solanum aculeatissimum
GGCCGGTGTACATATACAGGGTGGAAGATGTTTCTAAGGAGATAGTTGTTTCAAGCAGAAGGTATGGATCAGTAAGGCGAGTATTCATTGTTGCCGCTGAAGATAACCTTGTGAAGAAGGAATTTCAAAAGTGGATGATTGAAAAGAATCCACCAGATGAGGTAGAAGAGATCAAAGGCTCTGATCACATGACCATGATGTCTAAGCCCAAACAACTTTTTACTACTCTTGTGAGCATTGCCAGCAAGTATAGCTAAGAGCTGTTACTTAAGAAGAATAAGGGGACAGGTGTAAGGCTGAGAATAAGACTTCAGACAAATTCACATATCTGAGAGTATTGCTTCGCTTCTAATTCACTGAGAACAAAATTTTCAACCCGTTCAACTAGCATCTTTAGATTGAAAGTTTAAAATAGCTTTTTGCGGTTGAAAGTAGAGTCTTGCTTTGCTAATTTTATTGACTTAGTTCAAATATGTTAAAATGATTTCCAACAAAGGAGCATTCAAGATTTTGACAACTACTAAGATATAAATTTGAACCAATTCTGATTTTTAGATATATTCTTATCATTAAATTTTAAATTTTTAGGTCCAAAATTTATTTTTATCTTTTAAACCTGCTATATGTATTGGTGAAAGTATTGAGATTAGTTAAACCCATTGACCGGATATTGTAGCATCCACTATCACCAATTAAAATTTTACAGTATTACACAACAACATACGTAGTGAAATTTCATTAAGAGGGTTCTCAGAAAGATAGAGAATTAGATTTTTTTATAGTATGTGCAAACTTTACCACTACCTCAGGGAGGTAGAAAGAGGCTGCTTATAAAAGTTCCTCAAGAAACAATAGATCCATTTTCTTTTTTGGCAAAACTTTAATTTTAATTTTCTATGTGACATGTTTGAGGCTACAAGATCAAATGACTTTTTGGTACATTTAACATAACATTATGTTAGGACCACAATTGAAAAGTTTTCTTAATTTTCTTAAATTTCGTGCCAAGTCAAATTAGGTCATTGTTTTTAAAAAGGAGAGTGTGTGTATATATATATATATATGATAGAGTCATAGAGATGGAACAATGAGTTAACCATAGCCCGGGGACCCCCCAGCCGCCCACACAATGAATATTAATCGCAAATGCCTCAAATAATAGCCAATGCGGGTTGCCTTTGCATGGAAATAAGTTATCCAAAAGTCAAACTCCTATTAAAAAAAAATAAATGCCTCAAATAATAGTCAACGTGGGGTTGCTTGTGCATGGTAGTAAGTTAGTACAAACCAAACTCCTCGAATTATAAAGCTACCTTTGTAATGTTTCATATTATTTGCTCATTCTTCAAAATAAGGAAAACAGATATGGAGAAAAGTGCAAATGCTACTACTGTGTTAGAGCCTAAAGCTAAGAAGCACTTTGTGCTTGTTCATACGGCATGCCATGGAGCCTGGTATTGGTACAAGATTGTAGCATTGATTAGATCTTCGGGGCATAATGTCACAGCTCTTGACTTGGGTGCTTCAGGGATCAACTCAAAACAGGCCCTCGAAATCCCAAAATTTTCTGATTATTTGAGTCCACTAATGGAGTTGATGACTTCAATTCCTGCTGATGAAAAAGTAGTTCTTGTAGGCCATGGCTTTGGTGGACTCGCCATTTCTAAAGCCATGGAAGCCTTCCCAGATAAGATTTCTGTTGCTGTATTTCTCAGTGGTCTAATGCCTGGTCCGAATAACAATGCATCCACCATCTACACAGAGGTACCGATTTTCCATATTCCCAACTTTAGCCATGAGATGATCTGTTATGTTCGTTTAAACTTTTACATGTTATACTTTTTTTTAGACACTCAATTCCATACTACTTGAACTTGATAATCGCGTTACATTCGACAATGGACCTACGAATCCTCCAACCACCTTCATCATAGGTCCCAAGTTCATGGCAACCAATGTTTACCATCTGAGCCCAATTAAGGTATGCAAATCATAATACTGTCATTATCATGATGACCAAAATGTGACTTCATTCATCTGGAAGATTTTAATATATAGTTTATCCAAATTACCTATCTATTCAATTACTTGATCACAGGATCAAGTTGCAATTTGGAACTGATTTAAATTGGGTTTTTCCCTTGTTGTTGTTAGGATTTGGCCTTGGCCACTACACTAGTAAGGCCATTTTATTTATACCGAGCGGAAGATATTGCTAAGGAGATAGTTCTTTCAAGGGAAAGGTATGGATCAGTTAGGCGAGTGTTCATTGTTGCTGCTGAGAGTAAAGCTCTGAAGGAGGACTATAAACAGTTGATGATCGAAAAGCATCCACCAGATGAAGTGGAAGAGATCCAAGACTCTGACCACGTGATCATGATGTCTAAACCCAAACAACTTTTTACTACACTTCTGAGAATTGCCAACAAGTATAGCTAGCTAAGAGCTGTTGAGAACAAAAGTTCAGTAAATTCACATATCTGATGCCATTTTATATGTTTATCTTAGTTTTCAGTGTTTGAAATTAGTATCAATAAACAACCTTTATTTCCTGAAATTACTGAATTCTAGTTCAATTTGATTAAATCTCATCAATGGGAAGAGGATACAGATGTTGATAATGAAGAATCATACAATATGTTGTTGATGAACAACAGCTTATTGGGGCCATTTGCCTCAATAAGAATACAGGGAAAAGAGTTAAATATATCCTCAACTTTGCGATTTGGATTAGATATACTTCCCTTTTGAAACAACGACTCACATGTATCTTCACCGTCTAACATATAGAGCACATTTGCCTATGGACTCCTGTTTAGCAGATTAAAAAAGAATCATTTGACTTGTTTTTTAATTAAAATGTTGTCACATGGCTTTCAAAAATCACCCTACTATCACTGAATTCTTCATCACCTTTCATGTTTACCCAGCTGTAAATCTTGTACAAAATCACCTCAAACTTTCACCAAATTTCAGATCTGAATTCCTGATCTTTTGAAATAGCAAAATGCCATGAAATTTCTCTTATTAAATAGCAAAGGAGAATTTTAATCTTTAGAAGAGCAAGCATCAATTGGTAAGAAGTAAGAACTATGCATTTTGGAGCCCATGGGATTATCCACGAGTCTTATGCCACAATCCCCGTGATGCTGGGTCTCACTAACATCTTCAAGTGATAAATCTCTTCCTTTAGTTGAAATGGTGAATGATCAAACGTCCAAAAGATGATCTGAGAAAAGCCAAAGAGGGCAATCACAACTCAGCGCCTGGGACAGTTCTATTTAGCATAACTGCTCTTTTAATTCTTTAGATCACCATGTGTACAATACATAAATGTATGCAATTTTTTTTGTTTCAATTTATTATTTCTCTAATAACTTAAACTTTTAGATCAAATGATCACAACCAAGATGCCATTTAGTGGAATGATCACAACCAAAAAGCTAAGGCACAAGCCTAGCCTTCTCCATGATACAAAGGTACCTTGCTTGACCAAGCATGGCTACTAATAGAGAGGCCACACTCTACATGCTTGGACCAGCCCCTACTTCCTAAAATAATGGCCAAAGTGGGGTTGCTTCTTAATGGAAGTACAGCAAAATTCAAACTCCTCTAATAACAAATGCCTCAAATGATAATCAATGCGAGGTTGTTACTGACCATAGCAAACAAATAGGGGGACATGTGTAAGGCCAACGACGAAACTCCAGTTAATTCACATAAATGATTTTTTTAGAGTTAATAATTATAGTACGTGGTTATTCAGCCAAAATAATTATTAAAAAAAATATTTATTCGCTGTATAAACATGTATAGTCAAGTTATATTCAATTTTTGAGTATATCATATTTAGCATATAACTCATGTATTAGTAATCTACATTGCATAGTCAGTGTATACTTTCTATGACTTTTGACAAGCTACATTGTATAGTAACGTATATTTTCTATGATTTTGACTATTTTTTATGTAAATAAAATGACTATATTTATTTTAAATTAATTAGTTTATTATATATATTTGAAATTATCCTTTTTCTTTATTAAAGCCTTCATAATGATCTAGTGTGAACAGAGGGCAGCATGCTGCAGAGTATTGCATGATCTTCAGAAGTCAATTTTAAAGCTTGGCAATTGCATATCGAGGCAGGTGTGATCTTGGAGGCAGCTTTAGATCTTCCCAATCTTCATCATCTATCTTGGAGAAGTAACGATCAACATCATCATCTGTAATTAGTTCCAGTCTAGAGGGCTCCCACTGAAAAAATGTGAAAATACAAGCACAACAATGAAAGAAGCTCTTGAAATCTAAGTTCAGGGTTATCCATGATCAAGTGAATATAAGCACCTTAGGATTTTTATCCTTGTCAAGGAGTATGGATCTGCATCCCTGCAGTAAAAGTGTAAGTCTTGTAATGTAGTAAATTGGGTGGCTGAAAGATGGCATATTCTACCTCAATAAAATCCTTGCTAAATTCTCCCCTCAGCACATGACAAACCATCCTATACTCACGGACAAGGCAACTACCAACACCTTGCAGCCTCCCTTCTCTTATCTGGAACAGAGAAAAGGAAACTAATATGAACAATCTGCAGATACTCAAGAACTCTCCAAGGAAAATGTTGGCCAAATCAAGGCACTAGGACCGTGTAGAAAGAGATTCAAGATGTGGTTGTCAAGCCAGATATCATCATATTTTTTATTTGAAGAACTTGCATCATGGCAATACTAGTCTAGTATCAAATTTAAAAAAACCAAAATAAATATTCTTAATCCAAGCATAAAATCCAAATGATCTTTCTTAGGCAGCAGCTCTTAAGAAAAAAAAAATTGAGGCAGAAGGTCACCACTTTTCATAAGTTAGCTTGGTCTATGAAAGGAAAGCTTTCTGTTGATAATTCAAAGGTTTTTGATTCAATTGAATGCCTCAGGGATAGTGGACACCAATGTCAAATCTTTACGGATATGATTATATGTAAAAGAAATATGATTTCGGTATTCATCTTCCAACTCTTCCCATGATGCACAAAAATTCAACAGCAGTGCACAACTGCACATAAGTACCCACAATTCCCAGGATGATGTTGAATTTTAACATTAAAGACTAGCTATCATTCTTATTGGCTTAATACTTGCATAAAACCTTATCCTTCAGGGTCAATTATATGCATTAACATCCTCCATATCCAACGAAGCTAAGTATCTTTCCTCAATTATCAACCAGAGATATGTCATTTACCGTCTTTCTTCCTACATGACCAATTTCTGATCAACCTGAAGAAAGAATCGTGCAGAAGTTCAGGTGACAATCCCTTCGGGGTGGCCCAGTGGTTTGGGCTTGGGACTTTCATGTTGGAGGTCTCAAGTTCAAAACCCCTTGCCAGCGAAAGCAAAGGATTTGCCTTCTGGGTCAAGCTCATCACACCAAGCTTGCCTAGTGCGGCTTAGCTCTCCTGTGTGGTTTGCAAGCTATTGCATAGGAGCAGAAGTTTTACTCTGTGTGCACCTAATGGTAATGGCTGCGGGTTTCCCTTATCATCAAAAAATAATAATAAAGAAGTTCAGGTAACAAAGCAATGGTATCACAAGGTGGCGATTGACTTACTGATCTCAAGGAAATTTTAAGACTTGTAGGGGATGCTTTCTTCAGCGATTGAATGGTTGAAGAGATCCAGTCATCCTTCTTGTCCAAGGTCTTGCTTTCCTATTAAAATTTCATGCAAAGTTCTTACACAGTATTTTAGTAACTTAAATTATCAGAATTTTTACAAAGTAATTTCATCACAGAAAAAAGAGAACACATCAAATGACCATCTATCTCCTAAACTTACAAGAGTAGATATGATTTCTTCAATTGTCCTTTGAGAGAAACAGTGATTTATAATCTTCATTCTACATGCATAAAATTGCAGAAAGTAAAACCGGTGCACCGTTGAGAAAGAGATCATGAAAATCAAAAGATCACAGGTTCCTTTGTTTTCACTGAACAATATATTCCCTAGAGATATTGGAATCTTTGGAATGCTATCCATTATCTTAAGCTTATAATGGCAATATAAAGTATAGAAAAATAGTCTTACAACAACAAGAAGAAAAATAAGATGAGGCAAAATAAAAATAAAGAGCATAGACGATACTTCTGGGATATGCATCAATATTTTGTTCCTTAATAAGTTCAAACAATCACTTCTAGGCACTGGGACTGTTTTTAGAAGGTAAGCTTCCAAAAGATCAGCAAGAAAACAAACGTCATAATGGAGGTACCAAATGTACTCACTTGTGATAAGGACTTTTTTCATTCAACTTTGGTATGTGGGAGAAGTGACTTATGATAGCAGATATAGCATTGGAATCACTCGTGTTGACTTTAACTAATGCTTCTTCCAAACGTGGCAATTTCTGTGAACAGAAGGAAGAGACAAAGGATTCGAATTAAGAGCAGAGACAGGAGGAATGAACAAATAAACAAATATTATGCAATTTGATGTATATAGAGTTCCATGAACCACATTTTAGATGTGCCAATACAACTCAGGAAAGGCCTTCTACCATCCCCCCAAATGCAAATTATAGCTCAGAAGTCTACCAGTGGCTAAATGAAGATTCCACAAATCCATCTAAGAAGTAAGAACCATTTCAAGCATAGCTTGACAAAATCCAAATTCCAACAAGCATGTTTAGCTTGGAACTGCAGGAAAAGGTAATTTAGAAACCACATAGAATTTTTCTCCAAGTAATTTGAATTCATATTTGTTGGTACCCAATTACCGTAAAAAAAAAAGTGCACATTGTATTCTTCATGATACATTTATAAAGCTCTAATGATTAATTTAATTACTCTTTAGGAAAAGAAACAGCAGAAGATTAATTATTACAGACATGAAACTACTGAACTTACTGCTGCCGCAACCAAACTAAGTAGAACAATTTGCAGCTAATAGCATAGTCAACTGGAGGTTGGACATTGAGCAAATAGGCACATGTCTATTCTAGAATACATTGGCTAAAGTGCACACTCAAAATTAAGAATCACGATCCCAATTAGATGAGATGGAACATCTTAAGAGAATGTAACTAAGAAGATTTATAAAACCTATATACCAAATGGCAGATAAAATTACCATCTTAGCACCATAAGCCTGACATCTTCACACAGACAGTGGATTGGCAATTTAGTTATCACATGTAAAGGGGGCAACATCAGTGTTGCCACTATGGTAACATACTGATAAGTTTACACATGTTAGTACTGAAACCTAATTGATTTCCTATAGAAGCAATTGTAAATGGGAAGATCATGCTGAAAATTGAGGTAGCATACATCCAATGATACAAAGTGGGTTGCAAGACCACAAGCAAGCATTTCGGCTCCGTCCAACCTAGAACCAGTAAGAGCAGCATATTCCCCTGCCAAAGAGCATATGAAATTAGCTAACGGAAAACAAGACATGATATTTGTACGTACGAATTCTCTGGACATTATTGACAACGTTGGAAATGGTCTTCTGCAAAAATAGCAACATAATCAGAATAAATAAAATCAGAAAGGACCATGTTTCTAAATAAAGCAGGGTATAATTCATTCGAACATGGCAGCGAATTTATTAAAAGCCCCAATTTAAAAATATCCTTGTAGAGAAGATTCTATACATGTCTTTTAAAAGGATATTTTACATTTATAATGATCTAAAGAAATTCAGTTATTGAAAAGTTGAAAACCAAGGCTGATTTCTATAATAACTTAAAGTTAAAAATTCAGCATAACTATGAAAACTAAGGCTCACATCAGGCTAACAGTCCAAATACTAAAAGTGGAAAGATGTAAAGTCACCAGTTGAAAGACAAAAGCATAATAGAAAATTTTTAGACATTTTTACCCTTTTAAAACTAAGTTATAATTTTTTTTTTTAAATTATTTTTATTCCTCTGCAATTTACTTACCGTAATCTATTTATAACATAAAACTTTTTTTTATTAGAATGAATGTCCTAATTATTATAAGAATAAATGTCCTAATTATTGTAATTAAAAAAACTTAAAGTTAGTCTCTTTGCCTACCGTGGCTATTCATTTTCTTGCCTATTAGATTGTAAGCCATTTTTACCAGTTTAAAATTTAAATTAATTACATTTTTTTAACCTTTCTTTTATATTTATTTTCCAACCTATGTACAATCCCTTAATTAATTGCCATTTTCCCTTATTATTTTGATTCAATTCAACTTAATATTTAGAAGGCCAAAAAAGCCATCACTAATTAAAAGTTATCTGTCATATGCCTCAATTAAAAAATCAAAAGCCTCATTAATTTGGTTGTTATTAGTTTTACTTTTTCTCTTTCATTTAATTATTATTTTCTCCTTTATTTTCTTTATATATCCACCTTCATAATTTATACTCCCTCTATTTCAAAAAGAATGGTCTAGTTCGACTTGACATGGAGTTTAAGAAAATAAATAAGACTTTTGAATCTTGTGGTCCTAAATTAAAGTTGTGTCAAATATACCAAAATGTCCTTTAATCTTGTAGCCTTAAACATGTCACATGAAAAGTTGAAATTTAAGTGGTGGAAGTATGTTATTCTTTTTTAAAAAAACTAAAAAGGAAAGCAGGTCATTCTTTTTTAAACGGAGGAAGTATCTAATTACTAGCTACTCTTAGTATCTATTACTCTCATGTTTTTCATATTCATAACATTCAACAACAACATACCCAATGAAATTCCACAAGTGGGGTCTGGAGAGGGTAAAATGTATGCAAACCTTACCACTACCTCATACCATATTCATAACCTTCAAAATATTTAATTTATAACTCTAGTATTCCCCCATTTTTATCTATATAAATTTATGGAGCCCAACTCAAGCTTAAGCTTTTCATTTTATAGTTAAAGTAGTGAAATACTTATATCAATGTTGTGCTATTTGATTCATGCTTTGGTTTGACTCAATGAGGAGGGCTCTTGAATTTGGATTCGCTATGGGATAAGGTGTTGACAAGAGCTCAAAAAATTATGTATTGATTTTGTATTTATTTTTTCTATCTAGATTATTATAATTAAAGTCTCAAGAAGGATGTGTATCGTATTTTTTCTTCTCTATTGATTTTTGTATTTTATCTCTAGTAGGCTTCTTTAATTTATCTTTTTTATGAATTTCTAATTTTATTAAGTCTGTATTTTTAATTGGGCTCAAAGTAGCCATTTGTGACTTTATTGAAACTCTGCTAAGTACTTACCAAAGTTAAAAATTTACAGTTTGTTCCTTAAAAGAAATTTATTCTGAACAGTAAGTACATTAATCATTCGGTGTTTCTTATCAAACTTTTAAAGATTAATTTGTAATTGTTGCATTTTATTACTTGCTACACATATATCTTTATATAATTTTAGTTATTCTAACGGATGTATAAAAAAATGTATGGGACACACGTGCGATACTAGTTACTTTCAAATGAGGAAACATGATCAATGAATGGTAAATGGTAAATAACAGATAAAAATGTCCAGAAAACTCAGAATATAAGAGAAGATGCACCACAAGCCACATACTTGCTCCTGCCTGCTGCTTTAATCCATGGAACATGTGCGGCAAGCTTTTGAACTCCTTCTGCGAGAGCAAAGGACCTATCTTCTGCTTTTAACTCTTTTTACTTTTGATTTTAAGGATATCATGGGCAAAGCAGCAGCAATAAATGCAAAGGAGATGAGCTAATCATTTCTCCTAAGATACCCTCAACTAGTGGAGCTCGAGGAACCAAGTAGTGACTTAAATTTCAGACAATGAAAAGTAGCAGATAACTCCACCAATGAAACTTGAATGGATTAAAGTCATAGCAGTAATTTTCTTTATAAATATGAACAATGTGGCTAGTGAAATTACCAAAGAATCCTGGAAGTCTTGATAAAAAGTACGAGGCACCTACATCAGGAAAGAGTCCAATAGCTGTTTCAGGCATAGCAAATACCTACAGAGAAGCATACATCAAAATTACATTGGACATGAAGTTTCTGGTTCTGATTACATCACCAGGTATGAATAAGGTACAACATATTACTGCCTAAGAAAAATAAACCCTTAATGCAACTCCAGAGTGCAAACTAAAGCTCATGAAGATTTACAGCTTGCAAAGGTTTTCCTCTAACTTTGCTCTAGTCATGCTAGAACAATTTTTTTAATGGAAAAAAGGGTATTTTTTACTTATAAAAGGTCTGAGACATGGTACAAAGAGTTCTGCTGGATATGAATCCTTCAATTCAGAACTGTAAGGATTCCGAGAGCTATTTGACATGAACATTCATAGTTTGTTTTACTGTGTAAAGAGAAGACGTAAAGAGAAGAGACAAATTTGGAGCAAACCACAAAGAATGTATCAAAGATCAAATACAAAAGGGTAAGCAAGACAACGAGATTAATCTACTTCTCAAGTAGAGGCAATACCGATTTTTCTGTTGCAACTCGAAATCTACCATGTATAGAAGCACCGGCTCCGCCTCCCATGACAATTCCATTAAGGATGGAAACCTTCAATGGGCAGTCCAAACAAGATTAAGGAATACCTCAAAGAAAGTTATATCACAGAACTAAAATTAGACATAACCTAATTTAACCTGGGGTTTGCTATATGTTGCCATTACATAGTTCAAGGTGTACTGCTTTTGGAAATAATTAGCACCGATTTTCCAGTTACCTAATAAGCATGAGTAATTAAATATGTAAATGGGGACGTTAAGCTATGCACTTTTTCTTATAGCTGAGAAATCAAGGGCCAGTAATGCAAGGTTCAAAACTTTGTGGATAATGGGTTTACCCGTCTAGCCTTCCCAACTTGAATACCAAGCTTTTGTTTGCAGCAAAGGTGTAAATCCGTCACATGTGCCTAACCCGCATGGCATGTGTTATGCGCTTACCACTAGACTAAAGTCATAGAGGATATTAAGCTATGTGCACTTAAAATTACTAAGTTACTGGAAAACATAAAAATCATCTAAAAAGAACATAGTTGTTGGGTTTTTAAAGAAAGTTGAACAGTAAGAAAGTTGAAAAGATGATTGAATTGTCTCTAAAATATTTAAAACATAGAGGGCTTCAAAATAGCCAACTTGAAAACAGAGAAACTAAAGAAATCTGCAGAATAATATAAAAACCTATTTTATAAACTATCTAACAAAAATTTAAATTTAATCAAAGTATACTCTTCCTACATCCAAACAACTAATTCTTCTAGCAAATCAGCAGTAACAGAAACAATATTCAACATCGTTCCTTTGCTTCAGTTGCTACAATCCAAAAGAGTTGTTCCTTCTCAATGTTCGCTTCTGCTTTTTGTGCTTGAGAATTGTTTTGAGAGATTATCGAACTTGCACACTTTTATAACATGGATTGCTTGTCTGAAATTCCACATATTGCATTAGGTATCCACCAAAAAAGTTGTGTGTTTTCTTTTTGTAGTATTTGCAAAGAGGATAATTGATCTTTCCTTTTTAGTTTTATGCATAAAAAGCACCCTCAATAACTTTTAGCTTGTTTGAAGGCACTTCTTTGGTCTTGTACTTGAAAACCACTTATTAATTCTACAAAAAGAGATGGTAGAAAGGAAGTTTTAAGTATCTTGGGTCTATAATCCAAGGAGCCAAAAAGATTGATGAGGATGACGCACGCTAGGGTGGGCGAAATTGAGGCTCACATCCGAGGCACTGCGCAATAAGAATGTGTCACCAAGACCACGTTTAGAAGACGAATGTAGTCGAGATGAGGAAACTCAAATGAAATGCAGGCATACAAAGAGAGATATGATTACGAACGAAGTTATATGGGACAAAGTGGGAGCGGCCTCCGTGGAGGACAAGATAAGAATAGCGGACTTGAGATGGTTTAGGCATGTGACGAAGAGGTGTGTGGATGCACAAGTAAGGAGGTATGAAAGGTTGGCTATAGTAGGATTTAGGAGGGGTAGAGCGGTAGAGGTGGCTGAAAAAGAACTTAGGGGAGGTGATTAGGTAGGACATGACACATCTTCATGATCCTAGAGGTTGAATATTAGGGTGGAAGGTTAGTAGATATCCGAGTGTTGTCGAATTTATGTGGGAGAGATAGGGGCTAGCGTCTTCTACTTATTAGTAGTAATATTTAGTCATTAATTATGTAGTTTTTTTTTCTTCAATGTATATTACTATATGTTTCTTCATTTGCTTTCTATCTTAGCTATATCAATGTCATATCATTCTCGCAACCCTATATGAGCCAGTTCAAAGAATTCACGTATTCTGATGAATTTTCCATCAGTCGTTTTGCCCTACATACTCCACAGAAGAAAAGGTAACTAAGCAGAAGGACTCAAGAACAATCTAGTTGGAACCATCTGCAACCTTACTAATTCATCTTCTTCCTATGTTGGTCTACTTCCATTTAGACTGACCTATATGTTGCATTTTACCTAATCAACCACATGTACTCTTAAACTCTAAAAATTCTAAGTCCCTATCTGTTCATCCTAATGAGCCTCTTTATAAACTGCATATAACCACATACATTGTACATGACACTCCAAAAAAGACATATTCACTTCAAGATTAGTCAAAGGTTAATCTTCTTCAAAAGGGTACAAAACTTGCATAAAGTACTAATGTAACTGCTGATATTCCTTTGAGTACCTCAAATTACCAGTTTCAAAAATAAAAAAAATTCCTTTGAGTACCTTACATAGTTTCCACTTCATACTCAGACCATCTAAGAGTATGTTGAACGCCCTTCCTCTTCTAGTTATCGATAAATTTCCACAGAAACTAAAGTAAATGAAGCGCGTCTCACCACGTTCACCAAAGAATTCCTTTAACGTGTCCCCGGTAGATGGTTTCCTTATTACTGTTTGCAAAGGTATTTGCTCCACTCAAAACCCTCGCCCTAATTTATATAACTTCTTGATCTATCACAATTTGTCTGAATGGTGCCATGCATAGGTTTTCTTCAACATCTTCTTTGTCTATTTTAGGTCTACTAGTAAGACATAATGATTGATAAATGCATGTATTACAATCCAGTTGAAGATCATTTCTTTACCAGTCGAAAAGTCTACAGATGATTGTCACCGAGTATACACAGTAGGTACAGTTGGGGCAGATGAACAGGACCAGATTAAAGACTGTCTCTTAAGCAGAGGTGTACAAACATTTATGGACTGATTTATGGTGGTACATTTTATCCTCTTAAGATTTTGCATATGTGAGACACTCCCTATCAGTGCCGCCATGAAACATTGGCCTCCTAATTGGCTAATTAGTTTGACATCAAGAATGTATTCACCAACACTTAAAGTGAAGTCAATATTTCTATTTTTCTATACATGTGGATACCTTTTTTATCACTGGTGACTGACAATCCAAGAGGAATGAGTATTCAAGTTGTTATGAATGCAAATGAACTACCAGAGTGCGTTGTTGTGCGCGAGAGATTCATAATTTTATAATTCAACAAAAGGGTTAATGATCTCCAAGTAGAGAGGGAAGTAGCCACTTTAGGCACCAGTGGGCGACCTTTTATATATACTCACTTCCAATCTAATTCAGATGATTTTAAATACTTTTTTGTTTACAGCTTTCTTGGTCTTGTTCGGTTGTGAGCTTGTGGCCATCCAAAAGAAGAAACATGCTCTGGTTCTCCTGGAAGAAGTTAGTATTATTGACATTAGAATCTATAGCTGAGTCAATTAGTTTAGCGGTCAATGGTACTTTTCTCCTGCAATATTTACTTTAGGATTTATAAGTGAGTCAATTGGTTTAACCATCAGCATGTCTCATCTAAAACATGATTGATCATCAAATCAATTAACTCAGCAGTAGAGATCCAAATGCTAAATTACTTCCAAAAAGGGGGTAACCATAACAAACCCAAGCCGCTAAAGCACATAAGCTTGGTCAGTTAAATTATCCGATGGATCGTGACAGTTTGAATATTTCGTTGTTAATTCTATTAGTTTTGCACAATCTTTATGATAGTTGTCATTCAGATGCAGTAGTACGCATCCTTCCATATATCAACAGTAATTCAGGTCATGGATTTTTATACAATACAAAATTTATGTTGGTTTGGGTCTCCAACCGATAAATTGTCTATATCCCTCGACTACTCCATTGGGTACCTGCTACCTCCCACAAACACAGGTATGAACACAGTAACTTTGCCCACCAAGGCTTAGACAAATGAGAACCCACTATTTTTGCCTCCACTTGGACTTGACCGAGACTCTCCTCGCTTCATTGACCACTAAATCACATCCTTGAGTACACATTTACTGGTACTATCTATTGATTGCTCTCAGGAAAGTGAGAAACAAGATGGGAGTTGCCAGGTTAAGAGCAAAACTAGTACACATATATGGACTTGTATAACATATGAGCTTATGTGATAAAAGGAAATTACTTGAGTTAAAATTCAGATCATGGATCCAATTGTAAATACTATCTAGAGATTGTGTTTGACAAGATATTACCAATTTAGCAAATACGTACCCTGGGGAGGATTATGAAAAACGGGTGAAAGGTCACCACCAGCACAAAAAGCTCTTCTTCCCTGTCCCTGGAAAATAGAGATACTGTAACAACCCAAAAATTTCCGAAACTCCTTATGGTTGATATCTTATGACGTTATACTAGTCATGGTTGAAATTTG
>JBCEWC010014008.1:0-14664 GCA_038996855.1 Solanum aculeatissimum
TCCTTTCGTATATTGTCCCCTTGTCATGTTGCTTGGTCATACCATACTTGTCATATGCATTGCATGCCCGCATACTTAGTGCTGAATTGTGCTAACCCATATTCTTGTCTACATGTTCTAACCATGTAGGGACTGAGGGTGATTATTATATTCTTCCGGACGACGATTGATATCTTGTTGAAGACTTTCTAGCGGTGAGCCCTCTTGTTCTAGGGCAATAGCCACCATCTATCTACCACTTTAGTTTATGTATTTACTTTCCATGTCTTGAGGGTGAGTCTCAAACTTGTCGAGGCCCCGCTCATCTATGTAGAGGCATTGTTGGACAAATCTATACTCTTGCACGTTTGACTTGTATATTGGATATTTGGCTATGTAATATGATGCTATTTCGCTTGATTTATGATCATATCCTCTTGTTATGATATTGACTTGTAAGATGGGTATTGTGAATGACTATGTGCTATGTGTAAGCATACTTGTCCCATTCCCGTCATTGTCCCCAAATCTTGAGTCCCAAGTCCCCGATTCCTTAGAACTTGCTTGCTATGTGTTTAGCTTCCGCGCTTCTGAACCAATGATGTGTGATAATGCTATGATGGATGATCGAGGGTCTTCACGTCCTCTTTCGTCATGTCACATCAATGCCCCCTATCCAAGTCATGACACATAGTCTCTCACTCATAAATATGGCACACATCATACCCATGAGCAAGACTCTAATTGACGCAGCTTGTTGGACTCTGAGGATCATTTACACTAGGTGAGTTCTAACGTTGGCCACTCATTAAAAAGTAATTAAAACAAAGAGAAATAATCAATAAATGTATGCACATCTTCCAAGAATTATGGGTTATCTAGTTTTACCTTGTTATTTCTTCATAGTTCCCATAACCCGAGTTTTGGATTTAGCTAAGCATAATCAAGGTAGATGAATTTATCATGTTAAAGAATAACATAATTAATCACTTATGATGATAAAGTTAAAGATCAAGAAATCCCAATCTTCAAGAAATCAAAATGCTATAAAATTAATGTAAAAATCACACAAAGAGAGTTTCCCAAGTGTTTTTTTGTTTTTCTGCCTCTCTTCTGATATAATAGAATCCTAAAAACCTATTTATCCTAAGTAAAAATTAAATAAAAAACAAACTAGGAAAACTAAGTTTGTAGGCTTCATGGAAGGGTTTATGAGCCGTATAGGTTTCCATGGCCTGTGTTGAGGCTTCGTAGACTTCAAGTTTGAAAACTAGCTATCAACTCCATAGGACCTTTCTACAGGATGTATTCAGATTTTCGGCCCGTATAGAGATTCGTCTAAGCACTTTGTCTAAAACTATTCAATCTCTAATGTTTGAGGCATGAAATCAATCCATGACCTCTATCAACTTCTACGACTCATATGTTTCTTCATAGACTAAACATCTGGAAATAGACCCTTCACTATACCTTGGCCACAAAACCTCTCTACGACTCATGGAAGTATCCATGGCTCATACTCACC
The DNA here is from genome assembly GCA_038996855.1 of Solanum aculeatissimum. Lineage (NCBI taxonomy): Eukaryota > Viridiplantae > Streptophyta > Magnoliopsida > Solanales > Solanaceae > Solanum > Solanum aculeatissimum. The sequence goes on from JBCEWC010014008.1 coordinate 1,505, forward strand.
CAAAATGCTGCAATTCTACAGACTTCATCCCAAAACCATGTAAAATCTATAATCTTGAAAAGTAAACATAAAAACATATCAAACCCAAAAATATAACTTTAAGACCACAAAAATTCCTAAGTTTTTAGCATTAAAAGTACAGTATTTCGACAACACATTAGTAATTTCATGTATGCTTCAATTGTTAATTTCTTCGTGGATTATTATGATCTCATCCTATTACGTTGTTTTAATTATGAATTCTAAGTACCCATCCTATTCTTTTATTCCTCATGGAGTATCCATACATGAACAAAGATTTTTATGAGATTTATGATGTAGGTTACTACCAAATTATGATTATGACTATGATTTTAAGACAAGTATGGTATAACATGGCATGTGATCACATAATGTATATGATATGTGGGTTACCACTATCTTTCATTCTATGTTAAAGACTTATTTACTTTTAAATATTTACTTTTGAGGGTGAGCCCAAGAGATGTGTTCGCCGCCATTCCACTAATGTTAGAGGTATTGTAGGATATAAACATATGTTATAAGCTTGACTCCTATTATGCTTATGTAATTTTGAAAGACTTTCTTTAGTACCTATCTTTTTTATGTGTTGATTGAATATGATATGTAACGACCCAAAAATTTTCAAACTTTGGAGTGGTTGGTCAAGGTTAGTGTTAAGCTGGTCATGGTTGAATTTTGGTAGCCATGGGATGCATTTAAGTGACTGAATTCAAGGGAATCAGTTTTGAGGGTAAAGTTGTAAGGCCAGTTGGGTAGTAGACTTTGAAAATCCATATCTTTTGGTACGGGATGAACTGTGTGAGATGCTATATATCAAATAGAATCTCTTTGACTTATCTTCATAACGTAACTAGTTTCACTCAATTCAGAGTTTGTATGTGTAAGTTATGGCCATTGCAGTGGGACTGCCCGTAACTGGATGTACGCGGGGAAAAGGTTCTAGAATGGAGTCTAAGGACTGGACCATGGAACGTTTGGTGGTCCACGGTCCGTGTGGGTGCTCATTATATGTTTATGGGATTGTGAATATTGGGAATGTGCTTATGTAGAATGTTCCCTAACCCGGTATGCCCCCATAGCTCGAGTCCTACTTACCTACCCCTTAGAAATACTTGTTATTTGCTATGTGATTTATGCTCATCCCATTCCCGGAAACATCCCCATAGCTTGAGTCCAAAGTCCCATTTCCCCTAGAATTAGGTGTTATGTGTTTATTCTTTCCTGCTTCCAAATCGATAATGTGTGTGATGATGCTATGATGACTTGATCGAGAACTTTCGGGTTCTCCTTCGCCATGTCACATCTAGGCCCCCTATCCGGGTCGTGATAAATATAATATTAAAGCCCTAGGTTTGTACATAATCCTCGGAGTCCAACATGCTACGTCGATTAGAGTCTTATTCATGGGTGTGATGCGTGCCATACCTATGAGTGAGAGGCTATGACGACGTTTTAAGAATTTATATCATTTCATTGTCCCTTGTGTCATGTCTTATACTATTTATGACATTCCTTATACTCTTGGTTCTTGTCGCTCTTTCAGAACATACCGCCTAGAAAAACTTCCTTCCCCCGTCAAGCTCTAGAATTTAAGGAACAAGCCCATCGGGCACCGGTACAGGAACAAGTGTCTCATGTCGAGTTTAGGAATGTGGTATCTATGTTAGCCCAAGTTGTGGCTAAACAAGCCCGGCCAATTAATCCTGTGAATGTTGGTACTCCGACTTCTATGGTTAGGGACTTAACCCGGATGAACCCTCTAGAGTTCTATGGATTGAAAGTTGATGAAGATGCTCAAGAGCTCATTGATGAACTCACCAAGGTGATGACCATAATGGGGGGTGAGTTCGGAAGAGAAAGCCGAGTTGGCCATATATCAATTGAAAGATGTGGCCTAAGTGTGGTATAACCAATAGTTGGTTGAACGAGTTGCAGATGCCAAGGTTAGGTGGGAAAAGTTCAAAGTGGTCTTCCTTGGCCGGTTCTTTCCTCTTGAGCTTAGAGACGCCAAAATGATCGAGTTTATCAATCTCTGACAAAGTGGTATGACTGTGAGTGATTATGCTCTCAAATTTATTATGCTTTCCAAATATGCCCCTATGCTTGTAGCGGATCCCCGTGCAAGAATGCACAAGTAAATCTCTGGTGTCTCTGATTTGGTTGTGAAAAAGTGTCATACCACTATGCTTATCCGAGATATGGACATTTCAAGGCTCATGACTTATGCCAAACAAATTGAAGGTGAAAAGCTTAAGGAGAGGAGAGTGAATGAAGCTAAGAGGGTTTGACTTGATGGTGGGTTCTCCAATTCCAAGAGTGGTGGTGGGTTTGGCCGATTTCATCAAGGCCTAGGTTCAAATATGAGAGTTGCAAATCCAAGGGTGCCACCTCCTAAGGCACAAGTTGGGGGTGGTCCCTAGATTCCTCGCTGTGGTCATTGTGGTGGTAATCACGTGGGTGAGTGTAGAAGAATCATGGGTGATTGTTATGGGTAGGGTGGTTTGGACCACAAGATCTCTAATTTCCCAAAGAATGTGAAGAAGGATCAAGTGGCTCCCGGTGATCAAGGGAAACCGAAGGCTCCAGTTGGTGGTGCTCCTAAGAACAACCAGTTCTATGTTCTTCATGCCTAAGAAGAGGTGGAGGAAGCATCGAATGTCGTGATTGGTATGTTAAATATCTTTGATTTTGATGCTTATTCTTTACTTGATTCTGGTGCAAATTTATCTTTTGTGACTCCTCTATTGGTTGTTAGATTTTGTTTGAGTCTTGAAACTCTAAGCGAACCTTATTCGGTGTATACTCCCTTGGGTGAGTCTATTATTGCATGGATAGTGTATTGAGGTTGTCCTATCTCTTTTTTGCATAAAGTGTTCCTCGGTGATCTTGTAGAACTTGAGATATATGATTTTGATGTTATTCTTAGGATGGATTGGTTGAATAAATCGTACGCTTTGTTAGATTGTAGGGCTAGGCAAGTTAAATTTCAAGTTCCTAATGAACCCGTGTTGGAGTGGAAGATTAGTGATTCCATAGTTAAGGGTTGGTTCATTTCCTACCTCAAAGCCCGGAAGATGATTTGTAAGGTGTGCATTTATCATATTATGCGGGTTAGAGATGTGGAGAGTGAGTCACCTAAGCTTGAATCAGTCCCGGTGGTTAATGAGTTTCCCGAGGACTTTCCCGGTATTCCTCTCGATAGAGAAATATATTTTGGTATAGATCTCCTTCCGTATATTCAACCTATTTCTATTTCTCCTTATCATATGGCCCCGATGGAATTGAAGGAGTTGAAAGATAAATTGAAAGATTTGCTAGAAAAGGGTTATATTAGGCTGAGTATTTCACCTTGGGGTGCTCCCGTGTTGTTTGTGAGGAGGAAGGATGGTTCGCTCTAAATGTGTATTCATTATCGACAATTGAACAAGGTGAACATTAATAATAGGTACCCGTTACCTAGAACTGATGATTTATACGACCAACTTCAAGGAGTTACTCACTTTTCCAAAATAGATCATTGTTCGGGTTATCACCAATTGAAGGTGAGGGAGTGTGACATTCCCAAGACGGCCTTTCAGACTCGTTATGGTCACTTTAAGTTTGTGGTGATGTCATTCAGGTTGACTAATGCTCCAACGATGTTTATGGATCTTATGAATCGGGTGTTCAAGCTGTTCCTTGATAATTTTGTGGTAGTTTTCATTGATGATATCTTCATTTACTCCTTTAGTGAACAAGAGCATATGGATCACTTGAGATTGGTTTTTCAAACTTTGAGAGAGAAGCAATTGTATGCCAAGTTTAGCAAATGTGAATTTTGGTTTGGAGAAGTTGCTTTCCTTTGTCATGTGGTGTCCGGTGATGGCACTAAGGTTGATCCTAAGAAAACCGAAGCGGTGAAGGATTGGCCTAGACCGTTGACTCCTTCGTATATTCAAAGATTCCTTGGTTTAGCTGGTTATTTTAGAAGGTTTGTGGAAGGGTTTTCCTTTATAGCGTCTCCGTTGACCAAGTTGACTCTAAATAAGGCCAAGTTTGTGTGGTCAAATGAATGTGAGAAAAGTTTCCAAACTTTGAAGGACCGACCTACATTCTCTTCGATTTTGACTTTGCCTAATGGATTAGATGGGTTTATGGTATATTGTTATGCATCGCGTATTGGGTTGGGTTGTGTGCTTATGCAACATGGTAAGGTGATAGCTTGTGCATCCCGACAATTGAAGTGGCCTGAACAAAATTATCCAACCCATGACTTTGAGTTGGCGGTGGTGGTATTTGCCTTGAACATTTGACATCATTATTTATATGGGGTTTATTTGGATGTCTTCACCGATCAGAAGAGTTTGCAATATGTGTTCACCCAAAGAGACCTTAATTTGAGGCAAAGGAGGTGGTTGGAACTTCTCAAGGACTATGATATGAGTGTCCTTTATCACCCTGGCAAAGCTATTGTTGTGGCAGATGCTCTTAGCATGTTTTCTATGGGAAGTGTGACTCATGTAGGATAAAGAAAAAATGAGATGGTGAAAGATGTGCACCGTTTGGGTTGGTTGGGTGTATGGTTGGCCGAATCCAACAATGGTGAAATTCTTGTTCAAGGTGGGTCTGAGTCTTCCTTAGTAGTTGATGTTAAGATGAAACAAGACCTAGATCCTTCCTTGGTAGAGTAGAATAGATTAGTTGTCGATGGAAATATTGAGGTTTTCTCCCAAGGGGGAGGTGGTGTGCTACGGTACCAAGACCATTTGTGTGTTCTGAATGTTGAAGACTTAAGGGAGATGATCATGAAAGAGGCTCATAATTCTCAATATTCTATTTATCTGGGATCTACCAAGATGCACCAAGATTTGAGAGAGTTGTATTGGTTGCGTGGTATGAAGAAGGATATAGCCAAGTTTGTGTCGGAATGTCCTAATTGCCAACAAATAAAAGTGGAACATCAAAGGTCCGGTGGTCTGACCCAAGATATTGAAATTCCTACTTGGAAGTGGGAAGATGTGAACATGGATTTTTTGGTTGGGTTACCCCGTACTCGGAGGCACTTCGATTCTATATGGGTTATGGTTGATAGGATGACCAAGTCAGCTCATTTCTTAACAGTTAAGACTACCTATAGTGTTGAGGAGTATGCAAAGGTATATATTTGGGAGTTGGTAAGATTGCATGGTGTGCCAAGGTCTATCATATTGGATCGTGGTACTCAATTTACTTCTCATTTTTGGAAGTCTTTTTAAAAGGGACTTGGTACTAAGATCAAGTTGAGAACCACATTTCATCCTCAAACCAATGGGCAAGCCGAAATAACAATTCAAACGTTGGAGGACATGTTAAAGGCTTGTGTGTTTGAATTCAAAGGAAATTGGGATGATCATCTACCGCTCATTGAATTCTCCTACAACAATAGTTTTCATGCTAGCATTGGCATGGCTCCATTTGAAAGTTTGTATGGTAGGAGATGTAGATCTCCGATTGGTTGGTTTGAAATAGGTGAGGCGGTCATGTTTGACCCGAATTTGGTTATTGAGGCCATTGAAAAAGTGAAGTTAATTAGAGAAAGGTTGAAAACAGCTTAAAGTCGCCAAAAGTCTTATTCAGATGTTAGGAAGAAAGATATTTAATTTCATGTTGGTGATTGGGTGTATGTGAAAGTGTCCCCCTTGAAAGGCATCATGTTTTTTGACAAAAAGGGCAAGTTGAGCCCCGGGTACATCGGACCTTATGAGATTGTGGAGCGGGTTTGCAATGTGGCTTATAGGTTGGATTTGCCTTTTGACATGACCTCCATTGATCCAGTATTCTATGATTCTATGTTGAGGAAGTTGGTTGGTGATCCTAAGGCCATTACACCTTTGGAAGGTGTGATGGTTGAGGAGAATTTGACCTATGAAGAGGTGCCGGTTGAAATCTTGGATAAGCAAGTGAAGCGACTTCGCAACAAGGACATAGCTTCGGTAAAGGAACTTTGGAGGAACCAAGACGTGGAGAGTGCAACGTGGGAAGCGGAGTTGGACATGCTGGAGCGATATCCCTATCTCTTCCAATCTACTCAAGCCTAAGGTACTAGGTTCTATCTTTTTATGGTCATAATTCTTTAAATTCTTGAGTTTTATGACATTGCATGCATACATGAGTACGAAAATGTTTTGAGTGATGTTTTGACATAAGTTTTGAAATACTTTTTGAAATGATGCATGACCCATTATGAGTCTTGATGAGAATGTCTTCGTTTGATTGTTGTCCTCAAGCCGTAGTCTTAGCTCATTTGGGGACGAATGGTCCTAAGGGGGAGATGATGTAACGACCCAGACATTTTCAAACTTTTTAATGGTTGGTCAAGGTTAGTGTTAAGATGGTTATCATTGAATTTTGGTAGCCATGGGTTGCATTTAAGTGATCGGATTCAAGGGAATCATTTTCAATTTGAAAAGCCATATCTTTTGGTATGGGATGAATTGTGTGGGCTGCTATAAATCAAATAGAATATATTTGAGTTATCTCTGTAACACAACTGGTTTTACTCAATTCGGAGTTCGTATGTGAAAGGTATGGCCCTTGCAGTGGGACTGCCCGTAACTGAAAGTACGCTGGGAAAAGGTTCTGGAATATAGTCTAAGGACTGGACCACGGGCCGTTCTGTAGTCCACGGTCTGTGTGGGTGCTCGTGGCTTGGTCCAATATACTCCTAAGGGTTAGGGGCCAGGTTATGGATCAAGTGTGGTCCCACAGACCACTTCATAGTCCGTGTAAGGCACCACGGTCCGTAAGGGGGTCCCGTCAAGTGATCAAGAGAGTTGCCAAGGTTCGGGGTTGGACTCTGGACCAAATGATGCTCCACGGACCAGTACATGGTCTGTGTTCTGCTACACGGTCCGTGAGGCCCCTCGTGAAGTGATCCAAAAAGTCCTTCCAGAGTTTAAGCCGAAGTCTAGGCCAAGTGATGCCTTACGGGCCGTGAACCTTTGAACGGCCACTGGCAGCCTTCCATGGTGCACTGTTTTAGTGAATTAGTCCGTTTCATTAATGCTTAATTCGTAATTTAATTAGATCCTATGCCTCGTTTTGGCTTTCTAAGGTCTCCTAACTCCCCTAAATCAAACCCTAATCCTCTTTCATCCATTTTAACACTCTCCAATTCTCTCCAAAATTCTCTCAATCCTCTTAACCTCCATTGATGAAAGCTTGAAGAAATTTGGGAAAATTCAACTTTCTTGCAATTCCATTCAATTCTCTTGATTAAACTCAAGGTATGTGGGTTTGATTCATGGATTCTCTTTCATCCATGAAGACCCAAGAAACCTTATCTTTAATTTATGAATTTAAGCTTCCTTTAATTATGGGTTCTTTAATTCTTAATATATTTCATTACATTGAGTTGTGGGCTATAGAAATTAGGTGATTTGATGATAATTTAAGTTTGAATTTTATGAAATGCATGGAAGTTCTTGAAGGATCAATGTGTATGTCCTTTAATGGTTTTATACGCATGGGTAAATTGCATTATGTTTTAAATTGGGATTTTATCATGGATTATGTTGAATTATCTATTGAATTGTGGTTTAAAGTTTGAATTCTCCATTACCCACACACTTGATTTCTCATTTATGGCATATGTATTGAATAATGGTTTTGATGAAACTCTTGTTAAGGGCATGGCCATCTTCTTATGATATTATATGTTAAGACTTGTGATCACAGTCTCTTGTTATGGCTCTTTGAGCATTTTGGGTGCTTGCACCACTTTGATTTGTTTTGAAGGCTTGATGTGATAAGCTATGTAGATGAGCTACTCATATTGCATTGAGATTCAATGGTTTTGGAAATTCTTTTTGGCTTTTAGCCTAAGTATGGATATGTATTTGATCATGATTTGGTTTTTTTATCAATTGATGAACGGTTTTCAAAGAATGTCAACTCTTCATTTTTGAAAGGCTTGCATGTATATATATGTATTCCCATGGGATGAGACTTAGTACCGAGGGATTGGATTAGTAAGTGGGCTATCCCCAAGGGCCCCACTCCTTTCTGTTAAACTATGTGCCAACATGGTATTTCTCCCTAGATGGGATGAATTGTTTGTTTCCCCTTTTTGAAGGGTGATTAGGGACCTACCTGGCAGGTAGTCCGGATCCAAGTAATAGCTCGCTTGGGTATCCTCCGGTGTCGGTTGAGGTCACATCCCCGCTATGATATGATCTTAGGTTGTATTTCGTGCATCATGGCATGGCATATTGTTATAATATATTTCCCTTTGGCTATGTGCATTCCTTTCGTATTACTTGTCCCCTTGTCATCTCGTTATGTCACACTATATTGTCATATGCATTACATGCCCGCACACTTAGTACATATTTTTGTGCTAACCCATAGTCTTTATCTACATATTCTAACCATGTAGGGACCGGTGACGACTTCTATCTTTTGGCGGACGACGAGTGAGATCCTTGGAGTTATTAGCTTGTGGTGAGCCCTTTTGTTCAAGGGAAATAACCACCTACTATGTTCCTTGTAATTGCTTATTTTCTTATTTCATGCATTGAGGGTGAGCCCCAAACTATGTCGAGGCCCCGCTTTTTCTTATGTAGAAGTTATGTTGGACACACTAAACGCTTGTGCGCTGTATTATGCTTTATTGTGATATTATAATTATTGGGATTTGTTTATGAAAAAATGTTTCGATTATGCTTATGATATGTTTATGGGATTATGAATGTTGGGAATGTGCTTATGTGGAAAGTCCCCTAACCCGGTATGCCCCCATAGCTTGAGTCCTACTTACCCACCCCTTAGAAATACTTGCTATGTGCTATGTGATTCATGCTTATCCCATTCCCAAAAACATCCCCATATCTCAAAGCTCTATTTCCCCTAGAATTATGTGTTATGTGTTTATTCTTACGTGCTTCCAAAACGATGATGGGTGTGATGATGCTATGATGGCTTGATTGAGAACTTTCGGGTTCTCCCTCACCATGTCACATCTATGCCCCCTATCCAGGTCGTGACATGATGACATGTGATGGAAGTCCTAAGCCAATACTACCCCCATAGTGTGAGTCAGACTTTTCTTGTCCTTAGTATTTTCTTGCTATGTGATGGTGGAAAGTCCTATTTCCTTAACATCCCTATAATTGGAGCCTAAGTCACGTTCCCCTTATACTGAATTTCTTGTTGTTTACTTATGCTTCCACAACCAAGGATGTGCTACTTATGTTTAGAGGTTTGTTTTGGGTCCCTTCAGGTTCCTCATTCATTGTGTCATATCTAGGCCCTAGGCTTGGATTTTGATACCTACCATGATATGTTTGTTGTAGAGTTTATTGATGACATCTTGATCTATTCCTAGAGTGAGAAAGGGCATGTCACGTATTTGAGGGTAGTGTTGTGTCATAATCCAATCCCAGGTCCTAGATGTGACATGGAGAATGGGAGACCCGAAGGCAACCCAAAATAGCCTCTTACATATCATCGGCACATCCTTGGTTGTGGAAGCATAAATCAAAGAATAACAAGTATCAAATAAATTCTAGGGGAAACGGGACTTTGGACTCAAGCTATGGGGATACATACGGGAGAGGATTTGCAAGAGTCACATAGCAAATAATGTCTAAGGGGTGGGTAAGTGGGACTCATGCTATAGGGGTATTTCTGGGACTTGGGACTTCCATCTCATCAACAACATACAACAAACATAAAAGGGGATAAAGGGACTAAGGGAATTCTTGAATAAAATATAAAGGCATAATAGGAGTTGAGCTCATTACATAATAGTCATATCCAATGACACCTATCATGAATGGAACGGGGGCTAAGACATGGTTCCGGGCTCACCCTTAATTAGAAAATATCCATAAGTGCATAAAACATAATTATGCATAAAAGAAAAGTGGATGTTATCCCCGTAATGGAGGACTCACCCCGTAATGGAGGACTTACAAAATAAGTCTTCAATTAATCCAGTTAGCCACATGGAGGAGGATGAATAGGAGCTCCGGTCCCTACATGTTGAGATCATGTAGGAAAAACAATATGTGTTAGTACTTGGAATGTGCTAACTATGTGGGGTGATATGCAAGCAAAGAAAAGTTGTATAACATTACAAAATGCATAATCATAATCAATAGATAAGAGATCAATATGACATGCATGAATGGTGCTTGAGTCAAAAGTATACATAGAGACAATTAAACTTTCATAACATTCATACATATATGGGAGGAGACCATAACAAACATATAAGACAAAGAAAGCTACTACTTGGAATTCCGATGCATGACCCCCATCGACAAAGAGGTGGTCTACTTGCCAAGGTAAACCAAACTTAACCCCACATAGTGGGTAACCTGACCTAGATGGATCCACTAGTAAAAATCTCTTTTAGGGAGCATAATATAAACCCATGGTGGCACATAGTTAAGAGACCAAAACATTCTATAAGGACCTCTTAGGTCCAACCCCCACCTTAAGCCTCCTTCGGTACTAAGTCTAATCCCACGGAATACTTAACATAATCATCAATATCATTATAGCTTGAAAGACTTGTGAAATCGTGGTAACATGGCATTAGTAGCTCATTCAAATAACTTGACCCCTATAAGTGAGCATATACTTTATACTAGAGTGTAAACACATTCATAAACTTGACCGCTTCTAGTGGTATAGTTTTACACAAGAGGGTGGAACATTCGTATTCTCGACCCCTTATTATGGACATTGGTGAGTACATGAGGGTGTAACACTTATCATACTTGACCCTTTCATGTAGACAATATCCACTCTCAAGAGGGTAGAATATAACATAAGGACTCAATATTTTTCTTGTAAATCATAGGAACGTTTCATGAGTTCAAAACATGATTAGGCGTCCACATAATCATCATATCAAGCTTGTCTTGTAAATTATGCAATAATCTTCATCATGTAAATTTAGTCAAATATGGTGGGTGAATGCATACATACCCAAAATCATACAATTTAATAGTATACTCATGAAAAATGTAAATCCGTTTCACTTGAAGAATCAAATCAACTAACCCACCAATGTAGTTGAAAGGAACTAAAATTTAATATCATAAAATTCATCTTAGAACTCATCATCTTCATAGTTCATATCATGCATGGGTTCAAGAATCATAAATCAAGTCATGGGACAAGTATTCAATAAATATTTATGCATAATTAGTCAATTCTTGAAGAATCCAAACATAACTTGTACACATAATGCATAATAGAGTTTACCCATAACAATCATAGTTAAAAGAAAATTATGAGACTTAGATAATTAAAAGAGGTTTGGCTCCATGGGTGAAACAATCCCCATGAATGAAGCCCACATACCTTGCTTGATAGGAGGTGCAAAAACCTCGGAGGAAATGGTGAGAATCTTAAATCCTAGCTTGGCTTTCTTACTTGTAACCTTGGAGGGGGCTTGATATTGTTTTGAGACTTGGAAATAGTTTGAGAGAAGAAGAATGAGAGAATTAGGGTTGAAAAGGCTGATAAGAGATCCTTTGAGAGGTAATACAACGTAGTTTAATTTCCAAAACGTAGGAAAGTTTGATTTTCCCCCTTTATAAAACCTAGCCGGATCAGTCCATGAAACCCCCTTTAACGCTCATGGACCATTCCACGAGTCGTGGATTCTCTCGTGAATCAGGTGTAACAATCCAAAATTTTTTGAACTTCATAATGGTTGGTCAAGGTTAGTGTTGAACTGGTCATGGACTAATTTTTGTAGCCATGGGTTGTATTTAAGTTGTCGGATTCAAGGGAATCATTTTGGTGGAAGGTTGTGAGGCCGTTTAGGCAGCACTGATATTGAGAGGTCGTATCTTTTTGTACGGGATGAACTATGTGAGCTATGATATATTAAATCAAAGCTCTTTGAGTTATTTTCGCAACGCAACTGGTTTCACTCAATTCAGAGTTTGTATGTGAAAGTTACGGCCTTTGTAGTGAGGCTGCCCATAATTGGAAGTATTCTAGAAAAGGGTTCCGGAATGGGGTCTAAGGGTTGGACCACCGACCATTTGGTGGTCCATGGCATGTGGTGGAGCTCGTGGGTTAGTCCAGTGTGGTCCTAGGGGTTCGGGGCCAAGCCATGGACCAAGTGTGGTCCCACGGACCACTTCACGGTCTGTGTGACCCTTCACGACCCTTGAAAGGTCCCATGAGTTGATCCAGGAAGTTTACCAAGGTTTGGGGTTGGACTCCGGACCAAGTGATGCTACACAGACCAGTACACGGTCCTTGTGCAGCTATACGATCTGTGAGGCCCCTCGTGAGTTAGTCCAGAAAGTCCCCCGAGAGTTCGAGTCAAAGCCGAGTCCAAGTGATGTCTCAGGGATAGGTTCACGGACCGTGAACCTATAGACGGCCACTGGAGGCCTTCCGTGAGGCACTGTTTCAGTGATCTAGTCCATTTCATTATTGGTTACTTCATAATTTAATTAAGTCCTATGCCCCTTTTAGCCTTTCTAAAGTCTCCTAACTCCCATAAATCAAACTCTAATCCCCTCTAATTCATTCTATCACTCTTCACTTCACTCAAAAATTCTCTCAATTCTTTTGACCTCCATTGATGAAAGCTTGAAGAAATTTGAGAAAATCATCTTTGTTGCAAAATCATCGAATTCTCTTGACTAATCTCAAGGTATGTGAGATTGATTCATGGATTCCCTTTCATCCATGAAGACCCAAGAACCCTCTTCTTTAAATCATGAATTTAAGCTTCCTTTAATTGTGGGTTCTTTAAATTTTAAAGTATTTAATTGAGTTGAGTTGTGGGCCATAGAAATTAGGTGATTCAAAGTGGATTTAAGTTTGAATTTTTTGAAGTTTTAATGGATTTAATGAATAACAAGTTATGCATGTCCCCTTTACTCTTGAACTATGCATGGGTAGTTTTTTAATGATGGTTTAAGTGTTGATTTAACTAGAATTTCTAATGTACTACTCTTGATTTTAATTTAAAGTATGAATTCTAGTACCCATGCTATTATCAATGTTACTCATGGCATTTGCATGCTTGATCATGAATTTTCATGAAGGTTTTGAGGTGGGCTAAGTCCCAAACATGTTTATGACTATGATTTTTAACAAGTATGGGTTATGACAAGAATGTGATCACATAATGTCTA
>JBCEWC010014009.1:0-14662 GCA_038996855.1 Solanum aculeatissimum
GAACTTATTGAAGTTCAAGTGTTTAAGTGAAAAATGGACATAAGTTTAAGTGTCTCCAGATGACTTAAGCCTAAAAATTTATTGATATTTGGAATTCCTTGACATTCATGATAACATTGATGTCTCAACTCATTTTACCTTACTATCTTATACTTTAGTTTTTGTTTTATCTATTCCATTTCTATCTTTATCTACCTCAAAAATATCATGATTTTTAGTCTATGTTACCTATCTCTCCAGGCTTTTGTCTTGTCCACTCATTAGGTACTTTAACATGCCATCAAATTTGAACAATAGATTTGGCACTCTTTACATGATTTCATATTCCAAAGTTTTAAAAAAAAATTATTTTGAGATTTCAAAATGTAAAATTTAACTGATAAGTTTATATTTCGTAAAAAAAATAAAAAGACTCATTATTTAAAATTTTGTCAAAGAAACTTATGTTCGGCTTGAAATAATTATTTGTACCATGTAAAAGAATTTTATTAAAGAATAACTAGATACTAATGTTATTGACTAGTTTATCTTTAAAAATTTATGTGTTTTGAAAGTTTTAGTCACAAATATTTATTTATAAAAAGAATACATATGTCTGCATTGGGATATTCTGATATCTTCTTTATGAGTGGTTCACTCATACTACTATTTATACATAAATATTCATTACTCCCTCTGTCCATCTTTACTTGGCCTGACCCCTATACTATTTTAGGATGTCCAACAATACTTGTCCAGTTTATGAAATTAAGAGATAATTTTACACTTAGTTCCTAATTTACCCTTGTCATTAATTATAGTTATTTCCCTATTATATTTTTCAATACATTCCATTAATTATATTCAAAGGGTAATTTGATAAAATTATCCCTATCATTTACTATTTCTTAATCCCTGTGTCAAGTCAATAGGGGTCAAGTAAAATTGGACGAAGGGAGTAATACATAGTAGTGACAAGGCCAAAAGCCTGCAAGGTACTGTAAGGAGGGTTCACATTAGTAGTATACACAGCAAGCTTTCCTTTAATTTGTTCATATTTCATCAACTTTTTTTTAAAAAAAAGATAAAAATGAATAGCAATTTCTACAAGACACTGTTTCATATTTCTGTGTTTTTATTACCCTTATTATTAACAATTCTTTTCATAAGTTTCTTGAAAGCTACATATATGACCAAAAGTGTAGCGACATTTGTCAGCAAATCACTTTCTTTCCATGCAAATCCTATCTGCTATAGTTTCTGGTTACAACATGTAACTTCAATAGTTTTTCACATGAGTGCATTTTCTTAGTATCAAAGAAAGTGCACACATAATACAAAGCCAGAATAAGAAAACTAATTCCATCATGCTTCAAGAGTTCTACAGCAACACCATCTCTCTAGCTCTGTACATTTTTGACAATTTAATCTCAACACTATAATTCTGCATATCATTGTACTGATACAGATTCAAATATGTACACAAATAATTTGTTAAAAGGATCCTGAAATTGCTCGGAAAGAAGCTAAGCAGAGTACCAATGGAATTAATGTTCTGTGAAATCTTTGAGCTAACTGGTTGTCTGATGAAAAAATTTCATTTGTATAAAATGTATCTATCAGCAAGGCTTGAATCCCTCCCTCTTTCTTCAATAAGATCATCAGATTTTCGGTGTTTAACCAAGTAGAGGTTCCTCCAAAGGCACCAATATGGGTGTCTGGAGGTTCATACTGCAGGTGACTATCACCCCAAGGAGTGCACAAACCGCTGGAACGAGACCTAGTGCATACCGATTGAGGGAGAAGAAATGGTAACTCATACTGCAGTTGTGCAGTTCCGGAGTGGATTCTGCATAACAAGGTGACAATTGCAAAAGTAAAATAAAGAGTTGTCCTATGAAAGGAAACTACAAATAATCTAATTATGAAAAGGGAAATGAATTCCGTACCTTACTATAGATTTTAACAGAAACTTTCCGGTAACAAAGTCTATACTAAAAAGATCTCTCCTAGCAGTTTATAACGGCTGACGAATATAAGCGGGTGAAGCAAAGATGAAAAGGTGCAGATGAAATTTAGATGGAGCTAATTCACTAGTTTTCCCCAGACACACTCAACAATGGAAGTTGAAAAATTAGAATGAATTCGCACTGAAGCTGCACATTGACCGAGACAGAGAGACATGGAACCGAATACTTACTTTGATATGACTCGAGAATGTACAAAGCCACTCCACATATCATTTTATCCATAAAGCTCAATGATCCGTACACAAAAGCACAGCCATTGAGATCTCGGCCAACCAAGACACTTTGCATGCCTACTCCAGTTACCTGTTAAACCACATGGGAAAGAGGTGCACAAGAAGATTATCACAATGCATGTTTTACAACAAAAAGAGTATCATACAATATTTAATTGTAAATCAAAAGCCTGACACAATCAAAAGCCTGGCTTCCTCATGGAATAATACAAACTATATACATGCATGTATGGCATGCAGCTGGACCAAATTCCACAGTTCAAAATATTATTGCCCACTCTCCGGTTAAACAAGTTCATTGTTAGTTAGGAACTTCATGGACTCAAATAGGTGCCAGAAATTAAGCAAAAACCACAATGATAAAGTTCCTTTCAAAAGAATATCATTAAGAAATAAATGAAAAATTGCCTTTCTAAGGAGATAATTATATCCACATATAAAAGGTGACAATTAGGTTAACTGCACAGAGTCGATCAATGCTTGAAAGAATATTTGGTCCATAAAAATTTCTCATGAATGAATTTTTCTCCTAATGAGAACCTGAGCTGTTTCAAAATGGTTTTGTATCATGCTTTGATAGAAAGTATTGACCATCTGGTTGTTGACAAAGGCATTGAATGAAGCACCACTCTAGCTTATGTCAGCAGAAATAAAAAAGAACTACATGGATTAATAAACTAAAGTTTGAACCTTTAACTCAGTGAATAATTGGTGCCTTATGGTTGACCAACCACTCATTTGTGTCTTTACAAGTTTAATGCAAAAAATAGATATGCTGTAACAGGATAAATTGCTAAAATAAAGTTTCAAGACTTTGATATCAAACTAAGCTTATAGAACATTTAACCCTACCATGATCAAGGCGTTTGCTATGCCAATGAATATCGACAAGATATACATATATGTGTTCAGGTTTCTTGGAAGCAGGAGTATTCCTGTGCCGCAAAGTACCCAAAGGAGACCTCCTACAGTATAAAATCCCTTCAATCGCTGACTTGTCCACTTAATCTCCTGCATATAGTACAACTATCAGGGAAACAGAACAGGCAAAAAGAAGGAAAAAAAAAGAAAAAGAAAAAGAAAAAGAGGCTCTGGAAAATTCAGAGATAGAACTTTTAATGTATGGACCTGTAGCAGAATGGATACAACGAAGCTGCAGACAAAGATGATTGCAGGGACCTATCCACATCAATTGAGCACATGAACAAGAGTTAGTATTGTATTTCTTCCCTGGCCCTTCTCTTCAAATAAAAGGTCTTTATTTTTAATGGAGACATACCAAAGCTTTTGAAGATAGACTCATCCGCAGGTCATTGATTACATAGAAAGCAAGAAACGCCTGCAATACAAACAATTACAATAACTTCATCGGTTATAAAACCAAGTGAGTGCTTAAGAAAAATGATCTAAATGAAATCCATGTCATCATTGTAAGATCTATTAAAAAGAGCTAAATTCAAAAGAGAGAATACTTACTTGGGAGACATTAGTCACAAGTCTGGTAAGCACGTAAACAAGAGCAACTTGGTGATACAAAATCTTCTTAAACCAATACATCCAAGAAATTCTAACATAACCTTTGACATGAGCCTCCAGTTTCAACCTGCCCAAGGAAAGCATAAATTTGAGTCAACATCTAAGCAGATAATTATCAATAACTACCCCCTTAAATGACAGCTCGTGGTACTTGAAAGCAATATCCCATTTCGAAGTTAAGATAGTTCTCTTTTTTCTTTTCATATGTAACCCAACTTATTCTTCAGGATGGAATTCTATTTTTTAATCTGGATTTTACCCAAATGAAGCTACATTACTATGGAGAAAGAAAAGCTGAACTTTGATGAATGCCTAAGCTGGTTAGCAGTAAGCTCCATCAAAACTCTATACAAAGTGACTTAATCTCCAATTCATCCAAACAATCAAATAATATCAAACAATTGCATTTTCATTAAAAGTCAGTCCGAGCAAATAATGAAGCCAACGCATTCACTCAAACATAGAGAAATAAGACGTGCAGACCTTGGCTCTCTGGTTCCAATAGCAAACACGACGACGAAGCAGCTTCCAATGAAAATTGATATATATGCAATCCAACGATACTGATAATTCAAAAATGTAATGAAAACACAGCCAAAAAAAGTTATTAGAATAAATAGAGTAACAACTGAAAAGTCACACACCTGATTCTCAACAGCATCAGGCGTCCCCGCTCCGACAACATTGAACACAACAAAAGCAACTGCATATAAGCTAAGGTTTGCAACCTTCAAATTCATCATGTTCAAACAAATGGAGAACAAACCAAAAGTTAATGACTGCTCACATGTGCTATTAAAATTTGTATGAAGTCATTCAGGAAATTACCAACCATTGTAAAAGCATTGCGGCAACTAGCTAAAACAACTCTGCTCGTCGAGTTCAGTGTGATGCAGTTCACCATTGACCTACAGCAAGCATATATCTGGTTAAAAAATTCCAAAGAACTATTAGCTAATGTTGGGGTTGTGCTAGGTAGAACTTCTTAGGGGGTTCATGGGCTAGAATATTTAAAGTTGCTCTTTCAAGTTATTACAATTTAGTTATTTACCGGTGATATATGAATTTGAGAAAAAAGTTTTAGCATGTTAGCAGAGCAATTACTTGTCTAAAGGAGGTAACTTCATGATAATTATCAGGATCCTACATAGCTTCAGTGCGCAAAAGTGATGACCACTCTAGCTGATGCGCAGGAGATTGATAATTTCTGTAATTAAATATGGTGGCCTCAGGGTTAGGGACACAACTCACAAGGGTCCTCAATATAGTTCAGTTGGAAGAATAGTGTGGTCGTACAGACATTTGAGTGGACGAAGGGAGTGGCGGCGGAGGACCAAAGGAAAATTATATGGAATACAAGTTTGGTATTAAAGAATGAATGGATGTTGTCCTTATAAAACACTGCTATTTGAAAGGAAACTATAAATAGAATGACAGACATTTTCCAAAAATATTGAGTTCACAAAATAGGGAAGGGGAAAAGCTTTAATTAGGAATAAGCACTGGTGTCGTGTGAGGAGTCCAGAGCAAGCTATATTCACCCAGTTCTATGCACTTTACTATCCATAGCAATCAGGAAACTGTTGGAATGAAAGCAGGGAACAGAGTATCACAGTCCAAGTCCATGGTACACATTGTCTGCTTTGGTCTAACTGGCCTCACAACTTTGTCCATTTAATATCTCATAGAGTCCAAAAGTACACGTACCATGTGAACATATCCTCTGTATTGTAAAGTACTTTACTTTCTCTCCCTTTACGATGTGATATTTGCTGAGATGTTTTATTTTTATGGGTTGGATTTGCCTAAGATGTGAATACACCACCTCTTCGGAAGCTTCCTAACATAGAAGACCGTCAATCTCTCTGTCATGACGGACACATACAACCCCTTCAGGACTTAGTTTCTCGTCTTAGGTCTGCCCACCATCCTATCACAGAGTCCAGTTCTCATATTATATTTGGCAGCCCAACCCACTAGCTTTATTGTTCGATTTGAACCTAGGTCTGCACCACTTTAAAAACACATCATTGCGGTCAGGGTTGCTTTCTCATTACCCTACATATTTCCCATGTTTTGCCTATGTGAAATTTGCCTAGGGTATTTTAGAGCAAGGATACTTGGATTTACAATTTAGAGGTGTCTCCCAGGATTGCTGGATGGAGAAGCTGGAGGAATTTCGACTTCATTGTACTCATCTAGCTCATGGCAGAACCCTTTCATTCTCAAAGAAAGATTACTAATCAGTCATATAGTATACTGCAGTAACAGGAGTGGAGTGTTTTCTTTTTGATTTACATGGAGAAGGATAACTTTTTGAAGGTGGAAAGTAACGTGGATTTCCATTCTTATTGCTTACAACTTGAGGAGGAGACAGATGGAGGACATCCATTAGCTGGCTTTTTCATATAAAGGATTGATGGAGGTAGATCATTTACTTAGTGGCAGAAAACGGCCCTCAAATTAGTGGACTAATATGTTAATCCATCCATAAAAAGGTTTTCAGGAGTAATTGGGCCAATGACTAAGTCATTAGAATGCCAGATACAACCTTGTAACATTTAGCACAAGAAGATAGATAGGAGCAGACATTACATGTGCGATACTTGAGTAGCAGCCCATCCCACATTGAAGATTGCAGCGAACACACTGTAACCAATAGTTTGCAGCATGGCCGAATCGGAACCAATAAGTTTGCAAGGCAAGCAACCGCCAAACACCGAAGAAAATGACACAGCAACCAAGAGAGATCCTGCAAGATGCCATACTTTAAAATGCCCGAATCTGTCTATCTACCATGTAAAACAACAAATATTAGTTAGAAGGATCAGTAATAATGTTAAAAAGAATAAAATGTATGCGCTCCTATCTTGGGATAGAGGTGTAGTTATTATTACTCCTGAAAAAGACTCTGCTGCTCTCATGTCAAAAGTTATTTATTGCATTTAAACCAATATATTATTAAGAAAATGACTGCATAAAAAATACATTTGGAATACTTGTAAAAGAAAAGCTATACATTTTATAACAGACAAGCATAAGCTTATACGAGAAATGGAAAAAATGGTAGAGCATGTTTTCATCTAGCAAGCAACAACATCATGATCTCTTTTAGTAAGTGACTTCATGATATCTCTTAGCAAGTGAGATCAAAATATCTTAGCATGCACTCAATGACTTTGAGCAATACATGTGTCATAGCAAGTGTAAAGTTTGAAAAGGAAGTTATATAAGGACCAAGTTTAGGTAGTAGTTAAGTTCTTGAGAGATACCAGTTCCCCAGCAAATACAGTGGTAAATCCATCTGCAACTTGACCTGAGAGCATTACAACTGCAGCATCACTGAGAAACAGACATGGTATACATGAATACACAATGAACTGCTTCACAAACTACAGTATCCTATATAGTATATACCCTTTTCTTTTGAGTTTATTTGGAAGGAGGGGAGGGGGTGGGGGGTGTAATGAAATGTGAGGGACGTGGGAGTGCAGAAGTCACATGCTAGCAAATTGAGGAGAGTGCAGCAGGAGCAAACATGAATGGGGTAAATCAGGAATGCAATTCCACTATTAGAATCGAGAGTCTGGAGACGAGCCCTTTAAGTCTGGATTGCATTACCAGCCAATAGAATGGAAAAAATTCAATTGTCATTATAAAAGCCACACAGTGTCAGGGCAGTGCTCAATTCAATTTTTACATGTCCATCCAAAGTGTTGTATCTCCAGTCTGGGCTACAGATATACCTTATGGTTGTATCCAGAAAATGAAACCAGTGTTTCTACTTGACTAAGTAGAAGCTAAGCTCCTAGCACCCTCCACTGAACTCATGAATAAATATTCACACAACACAAATTCAAAATATATAAATGGTAAACATTAACTTGAAAATTGCAAAAAAGGATGGCCATATGTTCGACCACTATCAGCAGACAAGCTACATCATAATACAATAAAAGACGTACTGGATAATTTTAAGATGCATGAAGCGGTTTCTATTCTTTCTGTCTTAATGCTAAATACATTTTTGAAAGACACATGCTCATCAAAGTACTTAACAGCAAGAAAATGAGTAACAAACCTTGGGGATAATCCAATATCAGTTAGAAAGACCAAGAGATACGTGAACCAACAGGCTGAAGTTATGTCATTGAGCATGTGCCCAACACCATAATAAAACACTGAACACCTTCCAAGGGGTTTTGTCAATGATTCATCATCCTCAATATGATTAACCATAGTGCTATAGAGTTTTGGTGGTGCTTCGATGAGTGAGAAACCTGCAATCCAACAGATGAAGCTTAAGATGCAAAATTACATTGACTTAACCACACACAATACTCAATGAGAAAATTGAACCACAGAACAACAGTCAACAAAAGAAGTAATGAATGGATCTAGAGTATATTCAACATTCTCATCTCGTGTGCTAACTGGAAATTTACATCGTGCAATCGTACTCTAATAGTGATGCTAAACACATCTAGTTCAAGATTGATGGTAGTTACACAAAACACAGTATATACACCAAATATAGCATAACCAAGAAACAAAAATCACACAACATGCGAAGAGTTCAAATAACTGAACGACCATAGATGCATGATGGAGAGACAAGTATGTTGGATTCAAGTCTCAGCAAAAGAAGGGTATCAGATAGTGAATTCATAGCCAAAGGCAGAAACTTTCTTACTCTTACTAACAGTGACATTTAGAGGAAATACTTTACTCTAAACTAGACTAATTCATAAACAATGACAAGTATTTAAATAGAGTCCTATCAGCTTTTGAATAATTACAAGATATCCCAGCTGTTAAGTGATATTGATGTTTTGAAAACTGCATCATACATCTTTCATAGTTTTTTCCCTTTCCTTCTATCATGACAAGAGCAATTAATACTCTGCTTAGCCTTGCTTATAAATATCAATCACTACTTGTACTCCCTTAATGACCACTCTTGGAGTTATGAAAATTCACTTAGGACACGCATAAACAGTGCTTGAACTTTTTTTTGATTTGCACCGGGTGTTCGAGTCTCTCAGAGCCCCGACTAATCTCGGGGTGCACAGGCCCTCGGCAAGGAGTTTCCCGCAAGTGCATCACCGTTAATTCAGGTTTTACCCAGTCCGATAGCCCTCAGAAATTGTTTGCACCAGCTGCTTATAATATCTTCTAATATTAATCATGATTTGATGCAGAAAAAATGAACTAAGATTACCCCAGAGCCTCATTAGTAAACCCATCCCTCTCTCAAAAAAAAAAAAAATCAGCCCCATTAATAAACCCATCCCTCTCTCAAAAAAAAAAAATCATGCTGCAATCAAAAACCAGAAAACCAACTTCTCTACATGTTCATCTTAATCACTACCAAAAACAAAAAGGAAACAAGAAGGAAGCTTACACAAAATCAACTTGAGAAACAAACAGAGGAACAGATTTTCACGAAATTGAAGAAGAAAAATGTAAAAAATATACCTGGGTTTAGGGCTGAAGCTATGTAGAAGAAGAAGGAAAATGATCTTGGATCCACAACAATCAAGACCCACCAGCAAAACAGAAATATAAATATACTTTCTTGCAATACAAACCAATTGAAAAAGTAGAAACAGTTAGTAAGCGTGATCCAGACGCACCAGAAGAGAAAGAAGAAACCCCTTTCTGCTTGTTTTCTTCTTCCTTCACTGCCACCGCATATTCAAACCTTTGAAAGCCACCCCCTTTCGCCTATGGCAGTTCAGAAAAACTGAAAGCAATGAATAAATATTATTATCTTTTTTCTCTGCTAATCTCATTTCCCACCACGGGCTGACATTCTCACGATTTGTTTGTCCTTATCCTTCAATCTTTTTTTCAAAGATTTTAGGGAGATATTAAGCAATTGGACTTTTTGTGCGTTTTTCTTGAGCCATGACTGTTTGTCGATCGAAATGGGAAGTTTCCTTTAACTGCCGAATCTTGGAATTAGCTAAATAGAAAATATAAATTACTAGTAGAATCTAAAATAAAAATTAGAAAATTTAAATAAGATTCTTATCTTCCTTCAGTCGATGACAAAACTTTACCGAAAGTTTATAAAATTATTATTCCACCCCCACCCCCATGTTTTATTACTTTGATCATTTTTTTTATTTGTGTGTTATTTTTACGTGGGGTTTAATATCCATCATGTAAATAATTAATGATTGATTTAGTTAATAAATTAAATTATTTTTAGAAAATTTGATTTATTGATTGGTGTCGGTAATTCTAACACATAGAGTTAAAATAAAATGTGATGATGTATTTTGAAATTAAATCGAGGAGTTTAATTACAGACTTTTAGTTGAATAGTTTGTAATTTATTATGATATAATAATTCTTTCAATTACGAATTATTATCATAATAGAAAACCTCTATTAATAAGTCACTGATCCCAACTACCTCTGGTTTATTGGCCAATTAAGGAGAATACAAAGAATATTCTGGAAGGAGTTTAAAAATAATCTTCCATGTATATTTTATTTTAATGGTAAAAATATTATTTACTAAAAAACAAAATATTGAATATTTAATAAAGAAAAACGTTTTGGCTGATTTGAGATTTATGGCGATTGATATCAGTCAAATCAATAGACATAAATTGGTCATAACTGACCAAAATTATTTTTTGGTTGTTCTTCCTTCTCTTGTTTGTATATCTATTAAGATATATAGGTGGAGAAGAGAGGAAGAAAGACATGGTTCTTGAGAAAAAAACTTGTCCACACAAGTCGAAATTGAGAGTTAACCAGAAAGCATTTGAAGATCGTGATTTTGGATTCCAGAACGAATGGTCAAAAACTTCACAAGGTATATTTTCTAGATTTTATTAATTTTACATTATCAGAATACCATATGAGATTGTAATTGTGTGAATATTTTTCACTCTAACAATATCAATCAACTAATTCATAAGTAATATACATGCCATTTATAAACTAAATAAATTTGGTTGGGGAACTCTTATCATGACAAGACAAACAACCTCATACATGATAAGCATTTAGAAGAATTATCAGAGAAAATAATTCCTAAAACTCACTTTCAAGGTAATGTTGTAACAATTAATTATTTGCATAGATTTTTTGAACAAAATATCCCAACTCCCAATAACTGTGGCTGTGAATTTAATGAAGAGGTGCACCCAAGTCAAGCGCATTTAAAAAACAAATACCGACACAAATTTTGAAGAGTTTGAACTTATTTAATCATAAATATTTATTTAAAATTATAATTTGTTCATTTTGTAGAGTGATAGTTTTCATAAATTATGATTTTTAAAAAAAATATTCATAAGAAAAAAAATATATTAATATATCTAAATAATTTATTAACTTCAAATTTAGCTGATTTTTGTGATTTTAAATGTCTAAATGAAATTGTTTCTCCGTTAATTAAAATTTTGATATAAAAAAAAATTTGATAAGAAACATTCCTAAGAAGTACAAATGAATCTAACTCAATAGTTGGTGGATGGGATTTCAATGGATACCTAACTTGGCAACCAAACGGCCCCTTAACGTCCACAATTTATGGGCAATAGTGATCAATAATCAAAGTTCCTTTTTTTGAGAATGCTTACGCCTTTATGTTTTTGTCTCTTTGTTGAAAATATATATATATATATTTCTTTTAATTTTTTGCTACTAAGTATTACTATTTCTTTTTCTTCAAGCACTCCCTACCTTTTAATTTATATTTCATTGTTTAATTGAATATGAAAATAAAAAGATTCTTTTTTTTTTAGAATTTATAAATTTAATTAATATGTTATTAGAACATTTTGTGATTTAAAAAAATTAGAATTTGTACATAATCTTAAATACATTATAATATTTACATCGAAAGTTGAAGTTAAATATTTTATAATGTAAAAATTTATATTTTGGGGGGAATAAAGGGATTATTAAATAGTGATTTTATTGGTGGCTATAAGGATGATGGTCCAGTTTCAAAAGTTGGCAAAGTTGCAAAAGAGATGTCTTTTAAAAATAAAAAGAAAGAAAAACAACAAATAAAAGAAAGAGAGAGAAAAGTAAAGAAGATAAATGAGAAAAGAAAAAACGTATTATCTTTGTCCCATATTATATGGACATCTTTCTATAAATATTTATCTCATATTATATGAACACTTACTAAATTAGGATAAAATTATTATTTTTTCCATTTTACTCCTACCAGTGTATTAATAATTTTTTTCTAACTTAATTTAATGTACATTGATATAAATGAAGAGTAAAATGGTAAAGCCACTAGTGCATTAATAATTTTTTAATAACGGTGTAAAATGAAAAAATGTCCATATAATATGAGACAGAGAAAGTAGAAAAGAAGGAAAATATATTATTAATTTTAAATATTTCTTTCTATTCAAATATATAGTTTATAAGAAAAATATTATTATATTTAAAATACAAAGGATTAGGAAAATAGCAAAAATATCTTCTTTCTAAAAATAATAATATGATATTTGAATTCAAATTTAAATAAAATTTGAATTATAATAGAATTTTAATTTCTTAATCTCAATTGTATATATTTTTAAAGTGATTTATAATATTATTATTTTTTGCTATTGATCATTAGTTTTACTAGTGAATTTATTTAATTTTTTTTTATATATTATTATTATTGTTGTTGTTATAGTTCATAAAACTTAAATCAAAGAGATAAAAATAATAAAATAAAATTTTAATTTAATAACTAATGAGTACATAAAATAAAAATACCTATTTTATATCAATTAAAAGAGCATTTAATAACTAAGTTAAACAAAAAAAATTAATATGAAGCATAAAACTTATCTACAATCACATGATTTGTTGTATCTATTAAAATATAGAGTTGGTTATAAAGAAAGAAAAGGAAAAGGAAGAAGAATAAGAGGAGTGAATTTTATTGAGAAATAATATTGGAGTAATATGATTTAACGTATTTAAATAAAATAGAACAATCTAAAATAATAATTAATATTAACTGTGCATGAATAAGAAACCAAAAAAAACAAAAAAAAAGTACAAATGAGTTGCCAATGGTTGGTGAATGAGATTTGAATAAATCTCAAAATATGAAAGATTCTTGCATGTGTTATTGCTTGGCAACCAAACGGGCCCTTTAACGTCCACAACTACAAAATTGCCCCCACAAAAAGAATCCTAATCTAAATCTTGTGATCAATAATCAAAGTTCCTTTTTTTAGAATGCTTACGTCTTTATGTTTTTTTGAATTATTTTTGTTAAAACTTTTTGCCTCCTTGAAAATAAGGAATCTTTGAATAAATGATACTTACAAGTATTTGGATTGATTTTTTTAAGTGATTTTTAATTAAAAATCAAAAGTTATAAGTTAGGAATTTCTATTTTTTACTTTTGTTTTTTGGGTACTTTTTAGCTTAAAAAAAGTGTTTGTAAGCACTTTTTTGTGTTACTCAAACACTTTCAAAACTTAAAAAGTGAAAAAACCTATATTCTAGACGTAGTCGACACTCAAAAATCATTGTTGGTCTCCAAGCGAATCCTTGACCTGACTGACTCACTCAAATGAAGACTTTAACGTGCATGCATAAGTTTTATAAGGTTAACTTTTAAAACATTTAATAAAACTCAAAGAACTTCAATCATGCTTTATAAAAAGTTTGAAAATATCTCTTGCTACAAATAATAATAATACTAAAAATATTTGAAAGAATAGATTGAATCGACTCACTAACTCTGTCCATAAAGTTTCTACTATACTAAAGATGGTGGCACAACAAGACCCACAACTACCTGACTATAAAATAAGTAATCTGAACTAACTAATTGGAGCCCTTTGAAAGCGAGGAGGTCTCACCAATTGCTAACTGAAAAACTTCTTATTGAATGTCTACTTTCTTGGGTACCTGAATCTACATCATAAAACGATGCAACACCAAAGAGCATCAGTCTATGGAATGTATGGTATGTAAAATGGCTAAAACATGAACTCAGAACAGGATAATCAACTTAAAGACTTAATTCAAAATAACTTAGCAACAATAAAAGTGCACTACCAATAAAATACCATTTTAATGCGTCAATGAATGCAACTCAATGTATAAAAATTGAAATACTCAAATGCTCTGCTCTAAAATATATCTCAACTCAAGGCTTAACTCATAATCAACTCAGTAATATAAGTAATGCAATATAAGTAAAACATCTAATTTAATACATAAGGAAATGCAACTCAATATACATACATGCATATATAATGAAAATAATATACTTTAACTTGGAGAGTTTCTCTAACCGACAATCATCACTATGAGTATCATCATGTTACAGCGTTTGACCCATGTTGTCAAAGTCATTCAATACCTTGCCAGGATAGAGGACGAAAATGAACTTATGAATCCAACTAGCTTGGCCATCTCAGTGACCAGTGACGGAGCCACATAGTACTCAGAGGGTTCATCCCAAACCCCTTTGGTGAAAAATATACTATTTCTATATGGTAAAATTTTTTATGTATATATAATAGATGTCGAAATAGTCGTCCACTCAATCACTTAAACTAAAAATAATCGATGAATATATATGTTAGCTTTCATGGCTGAGAATATCTGCTGGACACCATGGATGAGAGAAGAAGAGAGAAAATAGATTGGGGAAAATTTTAGAATCTTTTTTTATTCAATTTGTACATTCAGCTTAGTACAGGTGTATTTATACACAAAGTATCAACTTAGCTGTAGCTTAGCTGTCACTCTAACTACTTTGTAACTACTTTATAACTAACTGAGTTAGTTAGACCTAACTACAGTAGCCTCAGCTTGGATCACTGCTCAACACTCCCCCTCAAGTTGAAGGCTTGAACAGGTCCTTCAATCCCAGCTTGTTCA